>JAYMSE010000039.1:0-81447 GCA_036897945.1 Silene undulata | reverse complement strand
CAATGAAAGCGGTGATTTTCGCTTTAAAGTCATTTTCACAAGTGAATAGGAATTTTCCATGATAGAATTTCAAAGAATGCGGTAATTTTCTACTTAAAAGACTGAAAGAAAGGGTAATCAAGACTTGACCTTCTATTTTAGGACCTCAAGATAGAGCTGCTCATGATGCTTCCCGAGTCAGATTGGAAAAGAGGTAGGAGATTCTCATTAGTGGAAAGAAAGTGGGCTCTTTCGCGCAGTGCGAGAGAAGTCAGTTTGAAGCTCGGAATGAAGCTTACCTTTTTGGTCGAATTACTTTTCTTATCTGGTATAAAGACTTTTTCATCATGTAAGGTAAGGTATCTCAATGTAGTATAGCCGTGGTTGCCCTTTTTGTACGGTTCAGATAGTTTGAGATGCAAGTGAATGTGTACGAGATAGCTTTAAGGGGCTTCTACCTAAATGAAAATGACCTCCTTCTTTCGTGAGAATCTTGAGACTATAATGGTAAGGGGGTCCTACTTAGATAGCAACGTAGCTAGGATTCGTTATCGAGATACTCTTATCTTAAGCTAGGAAAAAAAGCTAGGAAAGATGCACCTTTGAGGGGAAAATTAGACACAAAGCTTTCCTTCTTTTTCTTTGTGATTGAGGTCTTTTTACTTTGATGTGGACTCGAGGCAAAGGGAAAAGGCATTCTAGTATGGTGGTTGCTATTATCTATTTATGTTCTTTCTTGTCTTCGCACACTGGTATTAAGTTTTGTTACTTGAGTCTTTTGGTGCAATTAAACAAATGAATTCCTGGTTTCTTTAAAGCTTGGTATCTTATTGGACCAATTTAGTACTAAAAGGGGGCTTAGTACCTGAAATCGGGGTGTTGGATCAACTTTATCTTCCAGCCGGCATTTTTCGGACATAATGCCTTTTCCCTTCACAAGTGGTCTGGGCATCTCAAAGAATGCGGTGATTTTTTGACTTAAAATGGTAATAAGTTAGGCCGAGACAGTCCCGCTTTTTGGGGACACGAGCCGGAATGGGTCCTTTTTTCTTTCTTAGGCACTATATTCGACTTGATAAACTTGATGCTTTTATGATAGAACCGGGGGTAAGATCGAATCGAAGAAAGCTAAGTTGGCCGGGTCAAGTCTGCCAATCCGGACGCTTCAGCTGCTGATCATAGATACAGGGGAAGGGTTCAATCTCCCTTTATAGAGTAGAAACTCTCCCTCCAAGGACATGCTCTTCGTCCTATTATCTTTTATGTGACTGAGCATACGTAACGAAGATATTGATCTGTCTTTCTCGCGCGAGAGGGGACCACACGTCTTATTCTACTTTCGAAATCCGCTTGAATGGAAAGAGGGTCTTTATACTTGTGATATAAATTTTCTTTATTTCATTTTTATGTCCTTTTCTCTTATGCTCTTCCTCAAACCACACCCCCACGGGAGCCTAGATCTCTTTTTACAAATAGTACAAAGAAGCTGCTTATTATTATATTAGTAGGAAATGAGAAGCCTATTCTAACAGGGCATGTTCTTGAAGGAGACTAAGAAACTCTTCGACTTGTTAGCACAATCAAAGGTGCCCCTCTCGAACTGCTAACAAAGAGCTAAACCCCACATACTAATTGTCCATTGAACAATGGAAAAGGCTAGAAGAATTTTGATAAATAGGGCATATTCCCGAAAGGACTAGTAGAATCTTAGGTGTGCGTAAGACCCTTATGGAGATGTAAACTCGAGGTTTTGCTTTTCTAGTTATTGTCAAAATTCCCTCTGGGAACGATTGCGGGTTTGGAGCAAGCCCTCAGGCGGTCTTGGTCTTAGATGACACTTCGACGTGAAGTGTATCTTTCTTTGAGCTTTTTTTCTTTGTCTAGTCTTTCTCATCAATTGGAACCGCTTCCTGCGATTTTGAATCCGGAACTCCTTCTCGACCTGCTCTTATTAGGATCAAGCTTCGTCTGGATCGGCAAAAAACTTCTTTTGGAATTACTACTACTCCAGCAGATAGCTCATTGTCTGCATCTGTAGATGGTACATCGACTATAGATGTCTTACTTTGAAAAAAGGAATTGCACCCGCTTTTTTGTGTACACTCGCGTTTTCACTCCCCTTTTTGCATTATTTCCTAAAAGAGTTTGATCTTCGCTTGATGGCGACTCTGGTTGGTCGAGACGTGGCTGAATAATTTTTTTTAATTACAACGCACATAGCTGCTCCTCCTATAGCTAAAGGCTGGCAATAAAACAAAAATGCAGGACAGTTAGACCCTAACATCCGGAACTCATAAACACCCTGAGTCTTTACTCCTCCTAACAAGCAATATTCGCTATATTAACAGCCGGATCGGTGCACACATTTCACTCGCTTCTTATTATATACGCTCTTTCTTTAGAATATTTGAACCGTATCAGAAGCCCCGTTTTAAGGCTTTTGATCTTCAAACTGCAATGAGAATGATAAGAAGTCCCACTACCTACGCCAGGCACCCTAGGTTATTTATACTTAAATTAAATAAGGAAGTTCAACCTTAAGTCTTACAAGCATAGATCACGATACGAGGTAATTCCTTACTTTGAATGATCTGTCCCTTTCTTTGCTTTGCTTTTGGTTGCTATTTCAAATGCCCGAAGTTCCTTTGCTAGACCTCTTTTTTGCCCTGTTTTCGTCACTACTTAGGTCTCTTTGACCTCCCGATACCTTTACGTTTGGGAAAAGGACTAACCCCAGCACTGTCTTTAACCTTGTATTTTAAACTTTTAAACAGGGTTTCGGCCCTAAAAAAGAGTACTCGAGTTTAAGTCTAGTCATACATAACATAATTAGGATCCGCAGAACTTGAAGATCGGCAAGAGCCGCTGACTTAGGATTATTTCAAACGTCACGGGACGCTGGGCTTGCTCTCAAAGACATCATCCGAGACCCTTTGTGAATACAAAACGATGATTTTTCACTTTGATAATTGAAGCAAATGGAGTGAGCAGGGCGAGTTGACTGTTGCACCGCATACTTATCCTTTGGATTGAAAAAAGAAAGAAAGGGAACCTGTCGTACTGACTTTGTCTAAGTTTATATATACTAAGTGCAAGAAAGGAACGCCAATCAAGAAAGCCTTTTAATATAATTAAGATTAAGAAGAGCGACGAAGAAAGATCTTTTCCGGGGTCCTACATTTCAATTTCATTCAATGCTCGAAAACAACAATAAAAAAAAAGACTGTCATAAATGGCAGGGGGGCTGGAATCAGAAACCTTGGGTTATCTTTCGCTACTATACTAGAAGAGTAAGCAAAGCATCGAATCTTAATTTATGTCCATTTTACCCGAATAATTAGTAGAAACTTTAGAATAAAATCCTACCACAGTAGATATAGCTTCTCATTCTCATTTTCATTGTGCGGTAAACTTCTATTGTTATCTTAGAAGGGTTCCCCAAAACGCCCTTAGGGATACCGAGTACGTACTATTTGGCGTTATTGAGTGAGATGCCTACCATCGTAGCTTCCGATTGATATTTCACTTCCATCGTCCCAACAACTGGTGTAAATTGTCCAATCACTGACACAGGCTCATTAGAAGTAGATCTTCCTGATCGATCTTTTCTTCTGCCCTTATCTGATGAGTGAGGTCTTGTCGCGGGGACCCAGCCTTTCCCACCTCTGAAGAAGGACTTGTGGACGAAACCGACTGCTCCCAACCGAAATTTAATGAATTTGCGGCCTCTTTCCTTATAAGCTCATACTGAGACGCACCAATATTATACGCTGGTGCCACATCTTGAGACAGACGACTCAAGTTCCCCGTGGTGAAAAGGAATCCGCAAGAAAGGATCCTGCTCGCTCCATTCCTACGTTTGCTACCCTAGTCAGGACATAGAAAGCCTCTTTAGGGAGGGGATTTTTTCTTCAACTGTTAGCCAAGTATGCGCGCGGCAAAGTTATGGTGTAAAGGATACATTCTGAAGTTCTAGTCCGGAAAGAGAATCTCGTTTAAAGTCTTTCATAAGAGTCCTTTTAAACTCGGGCTAAGAGAGACGGGTGATATTAGAATGCATGTCCTTTTAGAGGCATAAGTTTAGGAGTGCTTTAGGTGAGGCTCGAGACTACAATATAGTATGGGATCGTATCCCGAACTTCCGGGATCACCTCATATGGCTAGGAAGCGCGCGATGCGAGTGAAATGTCTGTAGCGAGTCTTTCTTGCGAGAAGGCTGCTAAGCCGGTGAACTAAGGCAACCAAGGGCCTCTTTCTGCTTGAGTAGGGGAAATTCGTGAGGAATCTACCGGGTGGGTTTGAAATATAAGATTAACTAGTAGGCGTAAAAGCTAGGACCCGTTACAGAGGGGTTGGCCTTAATATGGGACTTCTTCCAAAAGCTGCTTCGCGGTTGAACGATTGCATTAGATCAATAAAAGAGATTGACGAATTCGAAGAAAAAAGCTTTTGCGAAGGTAGATGTAACAGATGGCGTAAGTTCCAGTTGAAGTTGACTTTTGAAACCCAAGCACCAACAGCGGAGCAAGGGCTACTATACTAGCTGGGGGCTTCCCGCCAGTAAGATTTTTTGTTCTTTCGAGCGAGAGGATTTGATCCTGTTATCCTTTTTTCCACCCAATGACCCGGACTATGCGACCATACCCTTACCGGAGACATATATTTGTTCTTCACTTTCAAGCTAGCCTAATGAAGCTGCTCTACTACTGCGCGGGCTAAACGTTTCCGGCTTAGGTTTCCACACAAGAAAATCTTTCAGGAAAAACCTTCCTTGTTAAGGTCCTTATCTCATTAATGCCTTTTTCGAGGAACTAAGAAACCCTTTTTGATGTTCCCTTTGCTTATTGCACATACCGCGGTTCACACAGTTCTTTCTGATTGCACCTTGGCCAGCACAGGCGCTGATCGCAACATACCTTTTCTTTTTTCTTTTAACGAGGAATTCGGATTGAGAACAATTAATGACTGTCCTTGTCGAACAAGTGGAGCAGATACCTCCTCTGATTGAGAGGAAGAGAAAGCACTAACGGCTTCAGTTGCATCTAATTCTAAAGCTTGACTAGCCCTTAGTCCAAGCCTAGCCGTATAAAAGAAAGAAGTCAGCGAGAACCCCAGTACTTCACTTCATGCTGCTACTTAAGTACAGGCGAGTGTAGAAAGTGAGTTCAGATTTAACAATTGAAGGAAGTACTTTTTCCCCTTCCCTAAGAAGGATGCCTCACTCTTTCCTTTCGTTACACTCTAGTAAGACCACTCTATCGTTCCATCCCATCTAACTCATTATGCTATGCTCAATAAGTCTTCTCGCGTAAGCCTATTCGAGGAGTCTTTCTAGCCCGAACAAGACGAAGAATAGTCGAAGTAGTGAAATACCAGCTGAGAGCTTTCTCGGGACTTTCTCTGCCATAACCATAATGGTACGCAGTTTCTCACTAAATCAAGTTTGATCCGACGCCTTTGTAGTGTCCGCACGCACACCTTCCGACACGTTTTACTTTTTAGCAAAGCCAGTATTCGAAGCGAACAGGCGAAAGCTATGATGCCCGGGGGTAAAGCAGGTTGATCTAAATATTACCTGACCAATGCAATAACCTTCATTTGGCTTTTCAACCCGGCATTAAAGAAAGAAGTAAACTTATCTTTTTCCAATGATGGTCGGATCCTATGCAATTGATTTAGGATTCTCCTATTTGACTTAAATAAAAGCCACTTATGGCAGGAGGCCCGCGAGGATCTCACCTACAACTTAATGGGCGCAATCATCTCTTCTTAACCCATCCCCTGGAATAAGTCTTCTCAATTAATAACGAAGATCAGGAAGAGTTTGGACGTGGATTCTAGGAATATTCTTTCTATAAGCAAGCATCAACAAAGCATACTCTCGGTGCAGCAGATAGAAAGTCAGAAATTCTTCTCTATCTTGTTCAGAATATTGCTTATGGTATGATAAAAGCTGCGCCTAACTATAATACCTATACTACTCAAGTTTTTATGCGCCTGGGAGGATAATTTTGGCACGAATGTTCTTAAGCACACACAGGTTGATTTAAGTGCCAAATGCTATGGCTGTGAATCACAGTTTTTCGCTAGTGATAGATGAAATCCTTTTGTTTTCTTCTTCATCCTGGACAGTATAATGCTCGGTTTTATAATCCTTCTGTACACAATGTGAACAAAGAAGATTGAGTCTCACTACAGGTGGTGCTTTCCTGGACCCTTTTATCCTAGAGAGCATTAATAGGGGCAAGCTTACCATGGTTATCGAGCTATACTCGTAATCAAACAAGGAAGCTAACTCAGTTAAGTCATATCTCAGGTTCATATCCTGCCTTATTCTTAGTTTCTTATTAATCCTTTCTTAGAAGACTACTCCACTACTACTAAAATAAGGAGTTCAACGAGACAGGTTAGATCTTTCCAATGCCTGTAACAATCTTTATGCTTTGTAAGCACCCATCTTCGTTAAGCGCTTCCGATGCGGTACCCTGCTCTCCGGCATTCTTCGGCAGTGAGTGCTTAGTTGCGTTCCAATTGTTAAGCATGGGTTTGAGAGAGCACGTTCAGTTCTATTTAAGGGAAGATTCAGTTAGTCCAGTCTGGAAAAGCTCGAGTGAATGTGAGCAATTAACTTACCTTCCCTTAGTTCACAAAGTGTGCACGCATTTTCTTTTAAATTTTCATTCTTCTTATTATAAGTAAATATAGGTTATAAAGGAATCCCTCCAATCTTGCTTTTGGGATTGAAGCAGAGTGGCGAAGTAGTAGTTAAGTAATTAATAAGAAGAAAGAAGAGAAAGAAACTATTCTCCCTACTTAAATCCCCTCCATCTTCAAGAGCAGGGCACTAAGTCACTGCCGAACAGATGGTCGATCAATACAAACATGCAACCGAAGACGCTATCCGCGCCAAAGGCATTCCACGTGTATGGAGTTACCACTCAATCTACTCTCTATATCCAGTCTCAGAATAAAGGTAGCAACTACCTCTGTAAGTAAGCCCCCCAATTTCTCAATAAAGGATGCTAGGTAAATGGGCTTTGCAAAGAAAGATCTTATTTCTGACTTTATTCCCTAATTCATCTCTGTCTTCTATTATAATAGAACGCGGACACCTTCATTGAATTAAAGGTTCTGGGGGTTGGTGTAAAAAGATAGCCGGAAAGAAAGAATCCCCTAAAGCCTCTTCACCCTTTCTTTTATACGCCAATAAATATCTTCCTTTTATTAGGGAAGGAATTGGATAGAGAACCATTAGGAGTAGGAGAATTCATTAACAGAGATTGGCTTCGCTTGACCCTCTTACTATGAGAATGCTTAAAAAAAGCTCTGATTCTGCTAACACAATAACTACTCTAATAGCTTCATGGCATCATAGCATTCAATTCCATTCAAGGTGGAAAAAGAAAAAAAAAAAAAGGTGAAAAGCAACGAGCGAAGCTTTACGAAGCGAGCAATCAACAGAGTAATTTACACTACACCTTCGACCCTCTCACTGACGTTTGTGAGTCCGATCCCTTATACATATGCCTGACTGATCCCTGGCCGAATATCCTTCTTATAGCCTAGATATCGCGCCATCCCCCTGGAGCTCTTCTTTCAGAATACTAGTACGCTATTGACACACAAAAGAAAATACGATGCGCTTCTGATCAGGCTGACTTACATATATATTAAGTATATTAAGAAGCCGAACCCGCTTTGTATAAGTAAAGCTAGGTCTCAGCCATAGGAATCCAGCTTGGTTCTTCTTCGAGCTCGAAACCACAGACGGACCCAAGTATATAATAGTAAGCCTAAGCAATAGCGTAGCGTATTGTCAAATTCTACTTAATAAAGAAAGTACTTGCTTTCCTTTAACTATAACAATTACATGATATTACCAACACTCTTTCATCGAAGCATTCCTTCTTATTATTCACTAAGGCTTTTCCGTGAACTCAGAAGTCACATCGAGGGATTGTTCTGCTCGCGAGCTTCGTTTAAACATACTTGGGCATAGAAGGGCGCTAAATACCTATCTCTTTAGTCAGAAAAGGCTGTTACGGATGTTTTGTCTCGGAACGGAACAGGGTACGGGCCTCTTTATGGCTGGCTGACAGATACTACTATATTATGATTATTCAGGCACAAGTAATCCTTGAGGAAGCACAGCAAGCGAGGTTTTTTTCTCGCGAATTTGCTTTCCGCGATTGAGGAAAGAAGATAAATGAAAGACTCGACAAAGTAAAGGAGAGAAATGGAGGTTCCCGATCAGATAACTGTGGAGCATATATAGTCTTTACTTTAACTTACGCGAATATCCTGATCACTGACGCTATCGGGTTTACGCCAATTGGCCAACTTCCCCCTTTTGACTAGCGCGCAAACACAGGAAGGAACGCAAGCTAGTGATTCCTTATCCCAAAACAAGATTGAAAAAGGGACAGCAAATTCAAGTTATGCAATAGTTCGACCCTCAAGTTCAAACTTCTCCCCCCAATTACAGCACACCATTGGGCTTTTCATGGAAATTCACAAGTAATAAGGATGCTTGGAGCGAATGTAGTGCCGTAGCGAGTAGTCTGTTAGCGAGTCTGCTCCATTAATAGTAATAAGGCTAGGAAGTTAAAATTTCAATATTATTGTTAGAGGGGGACCCGCTCTCCTATACTTCTAAGAAGGGTAGTGCCAGTCTCATTTCAGCCATAGGCAAAGCTGGTAGGTCTTGGGCCATCCTTTAAATGGGAATTAAGAAACTAGACCATCTCTAATTATAAAAAAGGGGAGATCGAAGCTAAAGCTAAAGGGAAAATGAACTGGTGCAAGAGCAAGAGAGCGCCAAAGTGCTGAGGATTACACCCTTTAATCCACGGAATGACGAAAAGAAAGTGAGAGTAAGTAACCCTTGCAACTCGAAGAATTCCTACTGGTTGTCCGAGATACAGGTCTAAGAAAGACATTTCACAACCCTTGCCAATGCTTTGAAATATAGAAAAGGTTGCCTTTGGTAGTGTAATAAGTAAAATAAAGCGAAAGACAGACCAAAGAAGTAAGGAATATTGGAAGATAGAAGTGGGGCTGGCTGCTTACCTTGTAGGTTCTCTCCGTTCCCCCCAACCACTAGAAACTGAAATGGGCCTATTGCCCCCCATTTTCTTTTCGACGCTTTTAGATTTGAATCTTTTTTTCTAACTATAGACAACATCTATTTCATCTGGATCTGGTTCGGTCATATGTAGACTTCAAGCCCTAACTTCAGCCGAATCCGTATAATCCGGTAGAGTTAGCCGATCCTTCTAGGGGAAGATAGGAAAGTGCAATCACTGATCACCTATCATCGGGCCAGTCACTTCCTTCTGTTCACTATGCTCGCTTTCCTCGTCGACCATCCATTTGAAAGAATTTGAGAGGAGCTTTTTTTTCTTGTTTTGGTTGAAACGAAGCAAATAAAATGAGTTCTTTTAAAACAGGAGAGGTTCCTTCTTCGAGAGACTATTTGGAGATAAAAGGTCAATCGGAGCAGTCCTGCTATTCCGAAATGCATTGAAGAATGGGGCAGCCTCCGACTTATACCACCCACTCTCCACTCAAGTATGCGAAACAAAAAGAAAAGACTTGACCAGGGTCTACGGCACCCCTCTGGTCGAAACGAAAGCGCTTGATAATAAGGCGCGAGAGGAAAGCCTGTTGACGAATCACAGGCCTAGGCGTGAATGTGTGAATCCCTCAAGTTGGAAGAGATAAGACTTTACTTAGCCCATTAAAAACACTGGTAATTGCATCAACCTCCCTCATAAAGGGTAACCCGCTGCATAAGCGAGCACGGGACACTTCCTTCTTCTAATCTAATAAAATCTCTCGTCTCAGACTCTTTTAGCTATATTTGAAACTAAGCCTTTTCGGCATTGACAGAAGAATTAACGGCAGTAGAGGAAGGAATTCTTTTTTACCATCCTTAGTAGTCAGGATGTTTGCTTTCCTGGGGTAAGGCAGGTTTTCCTCCATAATATGGAGCATCCCCCCTCTTTACATTAGTTTGAGTCATTACATTCCTTGAACAGATTATGAAAGATTTAGACCTTCAAAGGGGGTTTAACGCATGGAATCAGAATTGCAATCTAGCCTCTATTGAGATCGTGGGACCGAAACCGGGCCATTTCAACCTGCCTTTTCTTTTAGGAAAAGTTCTTTCCGCCGAAGCATTTCCAGGGGATGATGAACCATCAGTTGAATTCTCGGAAGAAACGGAGTTTTTTGTCGAAGTATTCGCAGGCATAAGAAAGCATATAAAAAAAAGGCTTTCAGAAGCAATGCTCACAGCCACATTAGTACGTTTGATTAAATGGCACGTTCGGCGGGTGTTAAATTGGGCTTTTCCTTTTATGTTTTAGAACAAAGATTCACAGAATAGCAAATTGCATTCCAAGTGGGCTTCCATAGCTTTAAGAGATTAAGAGAGAAGAAGTCTCGCTTACTTGCGCAGTCAGTCAGGAAGCCAAGCCCATACCTTCCCCTTCTCAAAATAAGCAGCGAAAAATTTTTAATAAAAACTTTCTCCAATCCGGCTTTTTTCCTTACTGATTTGGCAAAAAGACAAAGATTTTTTAAACAAACTAGTGTTTTGACGTTTTAATTCCCTTAAAATGTTAAGAAAAGTACTTCGGTTGTCTTCGCTCTCGCCAAACCCACCCAAAATATTAGCCGTTTATAGTCACTTGAAACACGAGCCCTCACCTTAAGCTAGAAGCTAGTCTAAACTACCATTCCTAGTTACACCCCGGACCCTATCTATAACTATAAAGTGAATGCTAATGGGCGTGCGTAGGCCACAGTCTTCTATATGAAAACTCAAATGGACACTTTCAAGTCTTGCCCCTCATCCGAAGTCTTTTGTGCCCGCTCTTTGGGAAGCAAACCCAATCTTAAATGCATCCTTCAAGAAGATATAAGAAGCGTGGTCGCGGATAAATGAGCTAACCTACTCTTTCTTACGGAGTCTCGGGATTTCAAACTCCCAATCTGAGACAAAGACCACGCTTAACCTTGGTGAGCGTACCTGTCCTCTTCCCTTATTTCTTAATCTTAACTTAATGGATAGTAAGATTTTTAGCACCTATACTCCTCTTTTTATAAGGGTATAAACGAGTCCTCTTGCTTCCATTCTTCAGGAAAGAGCCTATTTTAAAATTTAAAATGAAACGCATTAAGGAGCGTATTCTAAAAGCGGCCAACTCGTCTTCTCCTTCTTTTGGGGGCAGGCAAATGCCCTAATTCTAGAAAGTCTCTTCTTGATGGGGGTAGCAGGAGATGTCTGAAGTTGATGAGCTAATCTGGCCCGGTTCCCGAAAGACATATTTGGTATCTTTTTTTTTTTCAATCCATCATCAACTACGGCTACATTCCCAGTTGTATCAACAGCGTCTAGCGTTGGGCAGAGCTCTATCAAGAGAGGAGAGGCTAGAGCGGCTTTCAACATCATTATTTCTTTTTTTCTAAAGTTAAAATTCATTCTGAGGTAAAAAACATATCAAAACACAGTAATTTACTTTTGGTTTTGAAGTTTGAAGTAAGTTATTCCGAATGAAGAAAGAGAAAGAAACTCATAAGCTGATGTTGCAACTTAGTCTGGGGCAGCACACCCACCTCTGGCTGGAACGTCAGCCTCGGGGGGATCTTTCCTTTGCATAGAATGATATGATATTTCCAATTAGAGTTTAAATGTGGGATGAAGAAAAAAGGGGTCCATATCATTTACATCAGGCAAGCCAGTTCTTCTATACGTCTACTTTTTGTTTTTTGACAGAGATTCATATCCAAACGTAAGTATCGACAGAAATTTTATGCTATCTTCATTAATGAGAATGACAGGCTTTTAATATTTCTCGATTATCCTCAACCAACATCCTATTCGATAGGAGACGATACCCGATGAAAAAAGACCCGTACGAAGGCAGAGTTGGGATTGAGGAAGTTCCACGGGTATCAGAGAGAGGGCTGCTCTAGCTTCGACAGAATTCACCAAATGTAGTTCTTGTTTTTGATGTTAGATGAAGTTAAGGGCTCTTCTTCTAGAGATTTGGGCATACCGGAGTTTCTTAGCCACGGATCTCTGACCAGGTAAACTTAGCCAAGAATAAGAGAGGGGTGGCGCAGTTCTTGATGTTTTAGCATGGGTTCATAACCTGACTGAACACCCCAGTACTTTTATATGCTTTAATAACTTCCTCTTTGTCCAAATTATATAGAATTATCCCGAGTTCACTGAAATTCTTCCAATTTCTTTTACAAATTTTTTAACTAAATCACCTCAAGTAACGAAAACCACCGGATTCTTTGAAAATGACCATCCGATTTGGGCATTTCAATACAAAAACGCCAAAAACTTTAAGGTTTCTGAAATGAAATAAGATAATTTTTTCTTCCCTGTCGATAGTTCAAAGGAGCTCATTCCTAATGGGTGGGACCAGTCTTCTTTCCATCCACATCAACTGGAATTGGAGCTACCGCGCCTGTTTATCTGTCTTCGCCCTTCTCTTTTGTTTATTGTGTTAAGGATTTCTTTCTTCTCACTCCAGGTCACCAAGCCGAACGTATCTGTTCCGCCCGTTACAGGTGGGTCCGTCTTATACAAGACAAGATTAATCTTTTCCAAAGTAGAGGTAAAATAAAAATAATGGTAGCTGTCTCTTTGATTAGCCTATTGCTTTGCTCGTGTGCGGCCATTTCTTTCTTTATCGTGTAAAAAAAGAAACTTTTTCTTAGGTCCTTCGTTACTAATATGCTCTTTTTTGATACCTTTAGCTCTAATAGGGGTGTAGAAATTTGCTTTCTAAAGTGAGATTGAGATCTGTCTCATGAAACACGGATGCGCATCTCAGGAAGAAAGATTTTTTTTCTTGTACCTAGCTTTCCCTTTTTCTTTATCTTTATGGCAAAGACTTTAGCGCGAGTGATGGAGCAAGTTATGGAGACCTAGCAATATAAGTTGACATGGCGGCCCTCCCCAGTCAATTCAATGAAGACATTTCTTTCGAGAGTCCGGTGCCATAGGATTCTCTCTTCTCTGAGATTAGGTTGGGGCTGGCTTATCTGTTTTAAGTTTGAGTGCGCCTCAGCAGCTGTATTAGGACTGCCTTAAGCCCACCAAGCATGATTCATGAGAAATGCTAGCTTTGATTTTAATTGAGGATTAAGACTACTGAGCTATTCCGATTTCTCGACTTACCTTTCAACCTAAAATGCACAAGCTCATTTAATTCAATTAGGATTCCATTTTCTTTTCTGATTCGTACATGGCTTTACTGGACGACTTCTTCTTTAGGCTCTTGAGATGACTTTCTAAAGTTAAGGGTCTTCCCCAGACAGTGCTTAGTTAGCATGCTGTGAAAACCGCTTCTCTGTATGTCTTACTATGGAAAGAGAGAAGGAAGTCAAGACCGGGGAGATGAGGTGGGTTTCCCTTTATTCAAGTAAGCCAGTGACGCTAGATGCCACCGCCGTTCCAACATTGCAGGACGGACTCAATCAAGACTAGGCCTGGTAAAAAGGGCTGCCCACCCACTCCACATTGAAAAGGGAGCATTCAGCCCAATGCAGCAATCAAGGCAGCTGTCCTCTTTCATTAAGGCAATCTCGAAAGCCAACCAAGATCGACAGGCGATTGATCTCTCGTCTAGCCAAGCCCAAGAAAGCAAAAAGAAGAACGTGCTAACTATTCGTCATTTGTACAATATTGCGTGATCGAACTTACGTTAAATGTCCAACTTCCTATTCTTTCTTTCTTTCTGTCTTTTGGATAAAAAAACATTCGCCGGTCATAGGCACCACCTACCCTTAGATTAAGAATTCTCTTAAATAAGAAGATTAGCTTTACGTACTGATAAAAGCAACATACTCTTTTACTACATTGCAATTGAATGGACAGCGGCACCTGTCTCATTTTTTATCGTCACTTTTTCTTAAAAATTTTGGCGAATTTATATCCAAAAAGACAAAGATTACCGAAATCAGGCGAAGACCCCGTATATGATGGGGAGCGGAGAAGCAGGATTTCAAAATGTATTTGATGGCCGGTACCACCTATCCTTAAAGAGGGGAATTGGAATCGGGCTTACGAAGCGGGCAAGCGCTGTTGCGGAGCGAAACAAGAAGGAGCTAGATTTCGATGCTGCGAGTTGGCTATTTGACCGAGCATAGCCTTTGTTCTTGCGACGCAGTAAGCTATTAGTCATTTAAAGACAATTAAAATGGCAAATGTGCCACGGATGTATATGTTCATGCTTACTTTATTATAACGTTTGCGAAAGAGAGTTATATAGGATAAGGTATGCTTATGTCTGCTAGTTAATGCTTTTTTACATGAGATGTTTTCTATTTTAGATTATAGCCATCTTTGACCCCACTAGACTTTCTTTCAAGACTAGCTACTCGGTTTCATTTAACACCTTCTTTCTTGTTTGTGGACTTGGGGCCAATTAATCATTACAAATGGTCATAAAAATAATAAGTAAATGTAATATATAAAACAAAAGTAATTCATAGTAAGAACAAAGGGAATTTAGGGTGTTTTGTAAAGAATGCCCGCCCATGGCTGGAATGAGACATGCGGCCATTAGAAGGAACTGAAAATTAGATCCTTTTTAGTCGACTTTCTGCGCTCCTTTTGCTTTCCCTCGACCTAATTGCACACCCTCTCTCAAGTCAGCTTATTTGATCTCTTTCTGGTATGGTAAAGGTTGATAAAGTAATTAAATTCCTGCGTTCAATTTCTTGTTCTAAGGGTTAAACACTAAGCGCAAGACTTATTTTCATTTTCATAATGTAGTGTAGTTAAGAAGCAGTTTGACTATATAACTAAAATATAGTAGAAAACGCGAATTGCAAGCAGAATCCAACCGAGGAAACTTTCTATCAAAATGAGCTTATTTGAAAAAAAAAAGAAATTTCCTTGTTTCAAAGACGTTCTTTATTATATATATTAAAGGAATGCAGAGTTTGGACGAGTTGAGTTAAATAATTAAGACGAGTAAGTTGTTTTTGCTTTGAAAGCGAGTAAAAGCTATGTAATGAGCCTGGTGGCTAGTGTATTTTCTTTGTTTTGCATATGATTGGGGACAAAGGATAGACCGGAAAGGAATAAGGACCCATTATCACCGGCAAGCTAAACTAAAGTACCAAAACAAAAATAGCTTTGCTTACTCATGAGACCAACCGACCAGCTTTATCCTTAACCAGCTATTGAACTTCGAGCACCTATTTCTATACTTAACCCACTTGGATTCACTTTCCATTCTTATTATAATAACAATACATTACTCTTACTTACTTGACGCACGTCTCCTAAATATAGTAGTTGTGCCAAAGTTATCTCATTAGTTTCTTGCGCTAAGTTACATTGTGTTTAAGATATAGGAATGCTTTTCGGATAAAGATTCCGAGCAGGATGATCAGCCTTCTTCTGGAGAATCCTTAGTAACAGCAGCCGGCTTAAAAGAGTCATTTCATTCCGATTCTTCCCCCCCAAAAACATATTGAAGACAGCTCCGCACTTGACATTTGATGCTCTGATTCTATTTTATGTCTTCCATTTCCAGGGATGATTTGAATCTCAGCTTTAGCTGCTGCAAGATGACACTTTAATTTGTAGCTGTCATAACCATAAACGGGTTATGCCCCGAGGAATTCTCGCTTCTAACCTGCTAGCCTATCATCAATAAGCGTACCATTTACGCCGATGAATCTGACCAATCCCCTGCTTACTTACTTTTTTTAATTTTTGATACCTTAAAACTGAGATTGTCTTATATTGCTTGCTTATCTTTGGACCAGGGCAGCTACTTGACTTCTACACTACGGAAGAGCTACATTCGCAACAAATTCAAGACTCGAAGATAGAGTTTGTGATCCATGAATCTCCGAGAGGGTCACCTTTTTCCGAGCGGGGTCAAAGAAGAGACTTTTAGGCGTAATTCAAAAGCAAGGCTCTTAAATGACTAATGGCCCGAACTTTTGGGCATTACAGGGTACCCGCCGCCTACCTCTAATTGACCGACCTTGGTGTGAAGTCATTTACATATATAAGAATAACTTGAAATTAACTTTGATTCTGGCTCAGAAGGAAGGCTAGATCTTTGTTTAACAGTTTAACACGTCCTTTCTTGTCTTGTTGAACCATGGATCGCAAAGAACTTCTTCAAAATCAAAAGAAGATTCAAGGGAACAAATGAAAGAGAGCTTGTTCCGCCCTCTTGCTTCTTGAACAAAAACAGGGCTAATTATACATTTGAAGATTATAATTTATAATGAAGATTTAAAAATAGAGCAAAGATACTTAGATTGTTCGGTAGATCGGGGTTCGGACAACCAAAGTACATTTAGCCGATTATCTTTTTTTTCATGAAAAGTCAAGATCGAAGGGTCAATCTTTATCGCCTCTCCTAGCTAATAAAAGAAAATAGAATAGGATCCCCCCTTTTTCTCGTCTTGGGTACGAAATCGAGGACAATTGGGCGTGAATCTCAGAAAGGCTTTCTTCTCGAAAGACGCGAAACCAGTTCCAGTTTCTCTCTGGGTTTGGGGCTGAATTAGATTTTCAAAACCAAAACAAAGACGCAATACGAGACAAAGGATATACTTTACCATGCTTCCCCCGAAAAAGAAAAAACGAAAGTATGATTGGGTCGAAATGAAACACGTGAAACTACTTCGGATGCATAGGACTATGATGGGGGGAAGGTTCAACAGAAAGTAAAAAAGAAGAGGAAGCATTCTCTTATGGAAAAGGAGTAGCATTCCCTTCATATAGAATTAGGTACAACATAATGAATCTCAGTACTACGCCCCAATCTCTCGTCTCAACCAAAGCAAAGTCAAATATCAGACCTAGCTACTTGTGCCGCTTCCTTGTTCTGAGCCGGACTTTTGGTTTGAGATCGACATAATTTCTCTAGGGGCTCCCCCTATGAAAAAAGAAAAGATTCAGCCATTTTAATAGTCTAATAAGACTGAAATCCTATGCTATGTCAGGATTGAAATTAAGGAGTTTGATGTCCTTTCAACCCAAAGGAAGTCGAAATATATAATACGCGTCACGGAGGTTGCGCCAAATCCTGCGAAAATTGTAAAGCAGAGATCGGAGCTTGAAGCATTTACAGAGTTTTAGGGCCAGCAAACCACATACCACCTTTCTCCGAACCTACTGACCATTAAACAGACATGCGCCCCTTTGGCTTGGCTTTGGTCGAGAGAAGAGAAAAAACTTGAGATTAGCCACTCACTAGGTAAAGTACCAAAGAAAGGATCGACTTCAGCCACAAAGAGGAAGGATTTACATAGCAGAGTAAAGGAGGCGAAAGTATACGCCCAGGCTCATTGGAATCTCTTTCGACCCTATAAAAGCCCTATTCTTATATATAATGGGGCTATTCAAGCATTAATTTAGTACTTACTCAGATCTAAAAAGGAAGAAACTCTAGAGGGTTAGGGAGGAATAGTCAGATACTCTAGCACGTAAAGAGCCCCCCTCTCTATGCCCTGTCTCAATCAACTTCCTTAAATGCTGATCACAGCCAGAGGAGAAGAAAAGAACATCACATCCTGACCTGAATCTTTAATCTGACTCAAAAAAAGCTTCTCGATCTTATCTTTCTAATTCGACCTCATATGAGAGATCTAAGGCCTTTACCTTTCTTTTGAAATCAAAGGGCTGTCTTACCTTTTTATTTAATGCTCTTTCTGGCGGCCCGTGGCTGGGGTGTACCTTTAGATACTGAGAGTATCGGGCGAAACAAACGACAGCTAGCGCAACCGCTTTCTTGTCCAAGGTAATAGCTAATCTAATCTATCTCCTAAAATAAGGGTTAGGAATCACTTTCGCTCCCGACTTCACACCAAAGTTTCTTTTTAACATTCTATTATATGACCCCATCCGTGTGCCCGCCTCGTCCAATCTGATGATAAATATCAAAAGCTTTGTTCATGCCAAGCACAATATTGGTTCGAAAACAGCCTTACTATTCTCTTTTCTCTTTTTCTAATTTAGAAATGATGAGTAGTTCTTCTACAGAAGGGGTCCTCTACGATATTCTAAATGTCTATCTACTGCCCCAAGAAAAGAGTTTTTAAAAAATTAAATAAAGAAGTCAATAGCAAACAAAGTAGTAGGATATTAGGCTTTTTCAACCGATCGAGAACAAAAACTAAAAAAGTATAGGAGGGCTTCTATAATAGCCATTCCTCTGAGTCAGCGTACTCATTCATCATATCAGTAGAAGTTTACATCTCATGCCGGACTTTTTTCCTTCGATGAGCCAATTGCATTCAAAATCATATTATGTCAAAGAAAGTCTTAATTTTAATTTCTCGTTTCTAAGCTATAAAGTGCATGAGTAATGAAAATCCTAAGTCAAGAGAAAGTTTTCCTAGCCTTTTTTCCCTTTTTCCTATTTCTGAACTTGATACCTTGGGAATAAGCTTTTTCTTTATTCTACTACAAAACTATGGAAAGGATTTTTTTTCTGGTTCGATTTATGATCCCTAGGATCGAAGAGTAGGAAGAAACTAAGACTAGTAGTAGTGGGGTCGGACGGATCTATCCGTTGTATCCGCTGCCTCTGTACCAACTGTTTATGGACTTTTTTTCTATAAAGAATGATTAGAAGTAAGCTAATAAGTCTCTCTTGTTATGATATATAATATCTGACGGAATTTCCCTTATTATAAAAGGAAAGCTATAACACAAACGTGGGCGGGTACCCTTTCCAAAAGAGAAAAGTAGGCGAAATAGCTACAGCAGACACGGATCCTTCGTAAACACCATAAAAAGTAGCAACAGGTTCATCATATAGAGTATGATCTTTCCTAAACATTTAAAGCTGCTTATTCTAAACTTGGTAGAGTGGATGCAGACATTATAGTTGCAGCAGACACATAAGAAGCATTTCGAGTTACATCTCAAGCTTACAACTCCCATTACAGTTCCGTAGATAAGGTACAGCTGCTTAGGCGGCTCTAGCTTTTTCCGACGACCCATAAAAACAGTCTTATTCTTTCTTATACTCTTGCTGCACTAACAGCTTGGACAACCTTTTAGGTAATGGGATGCTAGCAAAAAAGCAAGGATGCTAGCAATAAGAATTATGTGACATGCGGTTAGGCTACTCTTCTACCACAGTAGAGCGGTAGATTGAATAAATTACGCGAAATTTTATAGCAAAGGTTCAATGCGTGCTGACTGCTCCAGTACACTATAACATTGCCTTGGGCATTCTCCACTCGCGGGGCATCAACATTGTTGACACAAAGAAAAAATTTTCCCCATCTAAACCAATAGGAGCACCAGGGGACATTGTTTCATTCTCATAGATCGTTCACTAACCTACCCAACTTCTGAATCTAAACACTGACTCTTTCTTAGATATTGATGGGAGCGCAGTCCTATCCTACGATAATACCTATCTATATACTTTAGATAGTATAATAGTGTTAACGGGTAACCACCAAGCATTCATTCAAGAATTTAAAATAAGAGAATATGCGCCAATACGAAGTAGCTTTCTGTACACTCTTCTTCCATTGATTGCTCGTATAAAGGGCGGTGGCTACTATATAACTTCGACTTTAAGCCTATTCGACTTCCTTATAAAGAAGTCAGGTAAGAAGCGCTGGTTGAACCAAGAGTCAAAGTTATCTCGTAGAAATTGGAAGTGATCAAAGACATCCAGCAACCAAGCCAATCTGGGCCAACTATCTACGATTACTCCATACAAAGAGAGAGTTAGATTTCTCACACGAGCAAGCCAGAAGCAGATGCATTATTTTAATTTCTTAAAGGCGCTCAAAAGTAATAGGGGTTCTTTTTTCCGGATACAGCGAATTGAAAATCTTTCCTCCCTTAGAGTGTCTTGCCTTAGTCATATACTTTTCTTATTGGAAAAAAAGATACGTACTTATAGATAGGATTGCAATCCCCATAGTAAAGATAAGAAACAGAGTCAAAAAGCAGAATAAGATTGATTTTATAAGAATAGAGCATCATTCATAGTTCCCGTTTCCGTCTTAACGTTCTTGCCTAGTACTTAACGTTCTTGCCTAGTAGTAGAAGCTTGAGATAGCACGTTAGAGACTGAGAAACCATCCGGAACGATTCTAACATTAAAGAAAGAGCCTTCGTAACCGCAACAAGGAATCAGCTCTTTCTAATTTTGCGCTGTAAACATACTATACTTAGTTTCTTCTATCTTCTTATTTTAGTCTTGAGTCCGGTTAGAGAAAAAAAGAAGCGCAAAAGAAATAGAAGAAAGGGCACCCATTCATTAGGAACTCTTGGTCACAAAGGTTATTCTTTCTTCCAATACTCAATACAAAGTCTAGGTAAATAACAATATACCACGTTCAAATGCGCATCGCAGCGTAAAATAGACTAAATATCTTAGGAAATGCATCGCTCACATTGGCGAGATTCTCGAGAAGGAACTAAAGGATTGAGGAAAGAAAGTAAGTAAGGAAAATATGGGTAGGCCCACCAAACCCGCTATTGTTCTGGAAATTTCTTCTTTAGAATAAAATGCAACTTTATATACCCTTTCTATTACATCTATTGCTTCTGTATCCGAAGCTCTCTCTGTAGAACTTTGGAAAGAACTCTCGTATTCTGTTTCAAAATCTTGTGTGATAATCAGGATATCTCTTACTTAATTAATTGGCTTCAAGCGCGGATGCTTATACTTAAGTATGTTAACGAGTGAAAGTAACTAACTAGTCCGCCGTTAGGAGTAGAAGAAAGCCTCTTCCCTTGGAACGAATGTAGTCCTTTTTTTAGAATAGGGCGATAAGAAAGAGCCGGCTGCTAGAAAGTGGTAGTTTTGTGTCAAACACTTAAACACTTCGGCGATTTCGGGGCTTTTCAGGACTCAAAAAAAGACTAAAGGGTGCATATGGGCAATAGATATAGAAGCATAGAAGCTTAGCCTAACTAAGCGAGCGCCTCGGGCGAAGCTTGATCTCCATAATTATAGAAGAAGCGAGTCGAAGATGAAGAAGGAGAGGTTTATGTTGATGCGGCTATTGGCGTTGACCAAAAAAGATAGACGAAAAGCAGCCCTGTATGTACGGAGAAAGGGGAGTAAGGACAAAGGAATCAATCCCAGTAATCAATCTAAATAGAGAACCTAAATAGATAAAAAAAAGAATCAAGGAAAGCGAAAAAAGCTTTAATAAGCCACTACTACTCTAATGTATCATTATAATGTAGCATTATCCGAGAATTGTTGATGTTTGCTGCTGCTGGTGAGCCTTCCGTTGTTTACGGGTGTAAGTATAGAAAAATTCCCTTGATTCCAAGTTCCTCACTTTTTTATATTAAACTTTGGGAAAAGACTTTATATGCATGCTTTATGAGGGGCATACCTTCTTAGGTTCTTTCCGGACATTTCTTTCTTGTTAAAAGTTCAAAGCTGTTTTACTAAGTTCACGCGGACGGTGCTTCTAGAGATGCCTCATATGGTTGATTCCTATAATATTTGTGTTTCGTGCTCCATATAAAAGGTGTCAACTTAGGACTTTAGACGACCTATCACGCTTGTAGTATTAACAGCCTTTAGTAAGAAAAAATGCTTCTTTTGCATTAAAGGCGGGATAACCTCTAGTATTCTTTCAATTCAAGCAGAGGATTCTCTCATATACTTAAGAAATTGCGGCGGAATGGAACCGAGACCCTTACCATAGAGCACAACAATAAAGAAGGAGACGTCTTTTTAATTTCCTCGTAGATCATGCATGAATTTTCTTTTCTGTTTTTGCTTTGGAGGATAAGATAGTCAGAACCTAGAAAGCGAAAACGGGGTATACTTCCTTAGGAAATGAGGTACGTATCCTTTATCCAATAGCTCTTAATCTTATAGTCAGTATCTTACTTATAGCGCCGAAAGTTTACTTCTTAGTTATCTTATTATAAGATAAGATTCACCTATATATATAACGGGGCTTATAAGAAAGCTATATTATATTATCACAGGATTAAGTTGAGTTCGCTTTACATCACTTGTACTCTTTCTTTTGTTGCTCAAGTTCCAGCGTCGAGCGAGTATACAGATCAGGTAACTCCGCTTTTTGGTTAATCCCTATTTGGGTAAATTAGGTAGCTATTCGACTAAAACACCGTCCATTATAAGAAATTCATAATCAAAACCCTAGAATTTTTAAAAAGAGTAAAGTGAACAAACATACGTTAGATTTTTGCCAAATTTCAGTAGAATTCGATTCACAATTAAAGGAATAAAGAACTTAAGTAAGATAAAGTCCAAGATTCCCACGTCACTACCCTGCCTCACGGCCCTGTCCATACTATAATAAGCTACTACACACCGTATCTTTCTATAGAAAATAAAGAAGCTCTGGTTCGTCTTGTCCTATTTTTTTTTCAACCCTAGCCTAGAAGGCAGAGTAAGCGAAAGAGCTGGTTAGCGAGTTACTGAGATATCTGCCTTTCCCCGCCTTCTCCCTATCTTACGAAGAGCTAGGCATCCGACTTAGGATTGGAATTCATCTTGTCTTAATTGACTTGCGTTAAGGATTGAGCATTAAGTAACTAAGAGTTAACGCCGGTGAATCTAGCTTAGCGTAGAAATTCAGTCTTTATCAGGCTCGTGACATCTTTCTTGCTCTCATATTGGTTGAAGAGAGGCTTATGCTCTTGAAGTCCAGTCATTCAGCCATTTATTGGATAGGCCCACAACTGTACTGTAAAGTCTAATCTCGTTTTCTAACCCGCTATACGGGCCTCAAAAATTTACTTTTCACACAAAATTTTTTGCTTCAAATAAATGTCCTCTGCCTTGCCCTCAACTTTTGATTCTAACAGATGTTTTGAGTTTTAAAGGAGGTGTCAAAATGACTCCGAAAACAAGGCAACACGGCTTTAAATTCTTTCTTTGCATAAGCACTGATTGAGTTAGAAAAAAATTTGAGCAAAGAAGCATTAAGAGACTGGACAACAAACATCATCCAGTCTTAGGTTACAGGTTTGCATGAGTTTAAGTATAAGAAAAAGAAAGGGAATATATGTTCGGCAACAAAGAAAGAGTTCGCAGTAGAAAAAAAGCATTTCTTGCTGTTCCCACGCCTGTCAAATATTTTCTGTGATCCCACTTACCGTTCATAAGACGAGGTTAGATCAAGACGAAAGGCATAATAGCATCCATTTGCTTGGGCCTATTCTTAACTCCGTATAGAAGAGGCTTCTGTCTATGTTACCGAGAGAAAAGAAACTGAGACTACAAGCTGCTTGGAAGAGATCCTGCTGAGATGGGAGCGCCAGATCTACCTTGAAGGAAGTCAAGTTCATAAGCTCGACCAAACCCGTAAAAGAGGGTCTTTTTTTCTTGCCACTTCCATATCTTAGTTTACTTGAAAGGATGCCCGCTTAAGACTAAGGTAATTATACCCTCCCACTCTTTCTTTAATCAGAACAAGGTAGTTACAGACGCCTTCCTGCGAAACAGGGTACGGCCCAGCAGTTTTTACGACTGGAGGATTAAAGGATTGAAATTTTTTTATAAACGTAAACGAAGAAGCTTCTATTGAGTATTGGAAAGGAAACGTCCATTCCTCCGGAAAAGAATCCATTTCTATTTCGGAGCTAGATCCAGATAAATTTAATACATGGCTCACCGATGATGCAAGTTTTTGCTTTTAAGGTTTTTGAGAAAGTAAAATTCTGTAAACTGCTCCCACTTTTCAGCATATAGGAACCCTAATCTAATCAGCCAATGACGCCTTTCTAGTCAAGCGCTCGCCCCAAGCAAACTCCCCTCTTACTTCACCCGAATGGTTCAGGCCAGCATTTCTTCTTCATTTATCCGGTTAAAAAAAGTAGCATTTGGGCCTAAAGTCCCCACATCGTCTGAAGTTAAACTATCTTCATTTAGAATATCATAAAGCCTTCTTTTTGAGTACTTTAAGACGGGGGGTTCTCGTTTCCTTCACCATATACAGGGCGGGGCTGCTGGATATCGAGTTAAACCTCACTCCCTAACCCTTACTTCCTGCTTCTTATCCCTCTCGATCGGTACGGTATTTTACTTCGGAATTGAAACCCGGGGCTAGGAAAAAGTTTTTCAGAAAAAAAAGAGAAGGGTGAAGCCACGACTGAGTCAGACAAAGTTGAGACAGCTCCTAGAGAACAACAAGAACGAACAACTCTGCCATCCCTGCTGGTAGCTATACTAAGACTAAGAGGAAGTTCTAGCTGACGAAGTAGTTACGGGGGAAGATTAAGGAACGGACATCGAAGTTCCAAACGAAGACGAGATAGATGAGAATCTTGTGGAGGCAGCACCGGATTAAATCAAAATCAAGATGAAGCGTTCTCATTCTAAGGAAGGCCAAAGCATGAATTGAAATTCAATCTCTCCCTCTTCTTGAGCGGTTCGTCCCCATAATAACTAAGGGCTTCTTTAAAGTTCTTCCCTGTCTTGGTTGTCATCTTGTTATTGTCAAAAGCTCACTTTGATCCTGGCTCTGAAGAAAGGAGACTCGGTAAAGTAGTAACCATCTTAGCATGCCCCTTATTAAACTCTTTGCTTGAGCTTGCGGTTCAAGATAGTGGCTTCAGTCTTTAGGTAGTTGAACTGATGACTTCTTTTTTCTTTCTATATGTGAGCTTGACTCTTCTTTGTGAAGACAGAGGGGTGAAGAACGAGCATTGCAAGTAGAGGAGCGAAAGGAGAGCTGGTTAGCGGAAGAACGAATCTAACTAAGTAGCGTAGTTCGGGGGGTCAAGGGGGAGCAAAAGGAACTTGACCCAGTTCTAATTGTAATTTTCTTCCAATTCGGCACGATTCCTCTGAGAATAGTACCTCTCATAAACCTCATTTTAGGTTTTTAGGGGAGGATCTTTTTCCCGATCCCGAGAATGATCAAACAAAGTCTTCTATTAAATAAGAGAATAGAGGTTCACATCTGTAACAAGATCCGAAACTCGAACTGGAACTTAACTTAGTTGCTGCCGAACTCTTGCAATTTCAATTTCCATTGGAAACTCTTCAAAGTGCCCGCTTTTGGGCCAAACCAACTAACTCCATGCATTCTGCCGTTCGTTCTTGAGATGATTTAACCCATCTTTCATAGCTCACAGAAGGGAAGTATAGCATTAATTCATCATTAAATCAACTTCCTTTTATTAAAGAAAACACAAGCCACGGTTCTCAAGATGCTTTCTACTTTAATCTTTCTCATAGTAAGATTTCGCGATCGAGGTCCCTTATAACCGGATTGAGAGGTTTCTGGTATAATCTAAATATCGTAAAGAGAATGCCCCTATGATGATATATCTATAAACTTTCTTCGCTAATATCATATATAAGACAAATAAGTTACAGCAGAATGAATGAAAGTATGGGCTCCCTTACTGATGAAACGGATGAAAGATATGAAGTGAGTATGTAAGCGAGCTTAGTCCGCAATGTAAATAATCCTTTATAAATTGGGAAATTTCTTGCTAAGCGCCCTCCTTCTTTTCAGTGTGGAAATATTGGCTATCGACTTACTATGCAGAGGAAACAGATCATATACTTGCGGAGGATCCATACCTACCCAGGGACCATCCTGGAACCGGCGGTGCCGTTTAATCTTGTCCGGGTTGAAGTACTGCTCTACATACTACTCCTTAGTGGCGAAGCATTATCCCCGATTAAGGGTTAAGCAAGAAGTTTATACCCAGTGAAGCAAATTCAAAGTTCTAAGTGTATGTGCTAGCTACGTATCCTTTTCATACCTATATTGAGAGATCTAAAAAGGTAGGAATATTTCTAATGATAATTAATCTAATGGCTGCAGGTTCAATTCCTATCTTCATGCATACATTTTGCATCAATTGGTTTCATGGGGCAAACCCGTGATTGAGCCAAATGAGTACTTCAGGGGCTGCTTCCTATAGAGTCTTCGCAAGTGCAAGAGGATCTAGCCCAGACGCAGGCCCAGGAAAATTCCAAAGAAAAGAACTAATCAAAATTTTGGTTGTCATAGTGCTGGTAACATAGTGAAAAACAGCGGGCATGTAAGTAAAGGCCGGTTTGGGCCTTTTACTAAGAAAGTCAGATTCGCGATATTAATTGATTACGATATCGAAAACATAAGGCATTAATTCGTATTGGAGGATAAGAATTAAATACTAGCCGTGTGTCGGGTTACTTATTGGAAAACACTTGAAGTGCGGGGCCTCTTATTAAAGTCATCTTTCAGACAAGGGCTTCGCTCCACATGCTCCGGACAAAGCTAGGGGGGGTCTCTCTTTTAAAGCGCATTCCCATTTAAATAGAAATCTCGCATCTTTGGAGAAAAGTTGCTCATCTGATTCCTAAATATTGTATGATTCCCCCAAGTTCGCGTCTGCCTCTTCTGATGAAATCTCAGTCGAATCAGACCTACAGAGTTCAGGCTCAGGTGCAAGAAGACTTTCGCTTCAATCGTGTATTGCTATGTCTGGAACGGATTCCGTTTAAGGAGCTGGTTTCGAAGGTGCCGGCTCGGATCATCAGGAACAGGACTTCTTTATCTTGAGCTTAATTTGCTAAGACTAAGGCTGCTTTAGTTTGAAATTCCCCCCTTTATTTACTAGGGATGGAACGGAGGAATAAACCGAAAGTCAAAGGGTAAGATCGGTCTATTTCGGAGCCTAGAACTCGTTTCGTTATTTATTAGTGCAAAAAATCCCCCATTAACCAACTTAAAAGCCGGGTTTTTCAAAAGGAAATTAACCTCTAATAAGTCAAAGAAGCAGCAGCCTTTCCCCAGGCTTGGTATGTTTACCAAATGAATTTTAAAAAATTTAGGGCTTTACTTGTGTGCTTTTGCTTTAAAGAATGCATTTGAATAGTGTTTTGGGCAAGGATAAAGGTAGATCGGGATAAAGAAATGACACGGACCAAGAGAACTTGGACAAGATCTTATCTCGGTTACGAGTCTAGTTTATGAATCTCTCATATACTTGGTATGAATTCCATTTATGATTAAAATGCAAGCATGTTGGCGGACGTAGTCTCTCTCTTCCAGCATGAAGCAAAGGATGGACCTTCTCTTATGATCCGTCTTTCGATTCGGACCTATCCCTGTGGCAAACCTATAAAACCAGAAAATCATCAACGAGTCCTTTGGTTTCTTCCTACATTTGTTGAAGAAGGCGATCTCACGACAACGGCCCAAGCATATTATCTGTCGAACCAATCGAGGCTATTTATGCCGCACAACTAGATCATAGCCCTCAAGTCCAAAGACATGAGTGACCAGCTTTCGTGACTTCTTTCGCTTTCTACCCGGGTTTTTACCGGGCTTAAGGTAAAGGGGGATAAGACTTCCACTTGGTTCCCACATCCTCATACATGCGGGCTCGCGTCTTCCAACCACTACCTCTGATTCTGAGTCTTATTAACGCGACCATGGCGGCTTTTCCTCTTTGGAAAAATACTTCCTTTAATGTCCTTCGGAAGGCGATCTTCCTACCATTAGGAATGTATTCACGAAGCCTTGGGCTAGCACAACTCCTTGATTTGACGAAGCAGGTGCTTTTGAAAGTGTCCTGTCTTTAATGGGTTTGATCCCCATATGCATATGGGCTTGTAAACAAAGTCCGGTATGATAGACTTTCTTTTACGCTCTTGCCCCGAAGATATAGAACGGGACGTAGGATGAGTGACTGCAGCGATCGTTGACTGCACATTCCCGTTGAACCTGGTTTTCTAACCCGAGCTCCACCTATACTATAAGTGCTATAAATAAAAGGGATCCCTTTACAAGTAAGGAAGTGGTATGGGAAAGGGAAAGCCTATTCTAATAGGGTCTGCCCGAACAGATCGATAAGAGCCCCATGCTTTTTTCTTTCCTCGCCATAAGCATGATATGCCGCAACTACCTTTTCCAATGACCTAAGCGAAGAGAGCTCGTGTCCCCTTTTGGCTTCCGCGCCTTAGGGCGTAACCACCTGCAACTGTCGTTTATGACTAAAGAAAAAAGTGGGATTCAATATCCTTCTTCTAATAGTCGTCCCATTAAGGCTAAATAAACGGCTGTTACGAAGGCGTTTAGCGCCTAAATACGCATAAATCAATTTTTTTTAGAAAAGCATAAATCCGAAGGGACTACCTCGTTGGTATGCCGGGGACTGGTATCAAGAACCCTAAATCAAAGAAAGAGCTTGTTATATTGGTTGTAAGTCTTATAGGTCGACGGCTACCACTGCAGCGGAAAGATGATAAGAAGCATGAGAAGATCCAACTGCTCTTTCTGTCCGCCTCCGCGGGCTTTCTCTGTCGTAAAAGAAGACTCAGATTCAAAGAGGATCTCTACCTGCATCCCAGTCTTAAACCTACTTTGCGCTTTGCGGCACACGCTTGACGCTCAGAATGCTCCTCTCGAATTGATGGATCGAGAGTCGATGGATACATAATAATAGGATTCTCTTTGGTCTCTCGTCAAAGACCCATTAGTAAGACAGGTGTCTCATTGGAGTTCCCTCGTAACCCTATAAAGAGTCTTCTTACTATATATGTCTCCGCTTCCTTTCAGTCGAATTCTCACAGACCTGACCTTCATAAGCGAAATCTTTCCAGAGCCCGGTTAAGAGGCTTCCGCCCCCCCTACTCTCCTTCTGAGATTACCGAGCCAGCCCTATAAATAGACTTTGACCATTGGATCGCTTTGTAACTTATGCAAAAGCCAAGCTTAATACTACATATGAAAGAAGATAGGGTATATAATAAGTAAGATAACGTCTCTCAAATTCGCTTCATGTGAGAGAGTCTTTATAGCTCTTGGTAATCCGAGAGATAAGCAGAGTTAGCTGTTGGTGAAAGTATGTAACGAGTAGTGTTAACAACCCTTAAGAATCTTAATCTTTAACGCCCCAGTCTTGACATGAATACCCCGTACTTTGAGCGAGCCGATGTGCGAAGCACAATCTTTCGAAGTCTTTCTTTATAGGCAAGGTTTGTTAAGAATAGGGCAAGAGGGGCCTTTTCCTGTTGGCGCAGCAGAAAAAAGGTGTACCGCTCTACCTGCGATAGAAATATCCGTAGAACCAGATGCATTCGAGGAAGAAAGAGGTGAAGCGGGCAAAAGAATGAAGCAAGAAGGCCATTGCGTGTAAACATGCGGTAGGGAAGGGAAAGAAGTCATCTAACGACATGCGGTAAATAATTACAGTGGGACACCTAATCATAATATCTACAGGAAGCGAACGAGCGAAGACAAAAGGGATAGGGATGGCGGCTAGCTTGATCAGAAGGATTTTGGGGGAAATAGACTGAACTTATAAGTAACAAGTAATCTGTCCCTTGTTTGAAGAATGAGAAGCGAAACGAACCTCATTCACATCCCCTTTCATCCTGTGTAATTCTAATCAGTATTCCTTGTATGGCAAAATGCAGTTAGGGAAAAAAGGTAACTGTCCGAAACAGATAACCGACCTGGATATGAGCAATCAAAACAATCCTAAGGTAATTACTATGCCTTATCCATAGTCGACTAGGAATCTTTTTGTCCAGTTTCTCGGGTAGCAGACTCAAGAATGTCATTTTCTTAGTCCTAAGACGAAATAAAAGAGAAACCAATACCTGACTTTTCCTGAAGTGCAACCAATCTTGATAAAAGAGAGAGTAACCGAGCCTATAATAAGAATGCCGGGCCAAAGGAGAAAAAATTAGTAATATCTTGTGATATGGGTAAGGAGCCTCAGGTCTTACCTAAGCAATAGTAAAAAGATTAAAGGCTAAAACCCTTCAGATCAAGTCTTGACATATTCTCTATCTTGATACCATTTAGCCCATTTTATTCATTTTTTTATGATAAGTAGTGACATTGCATAATCTTTGAAAAATTTTACAATTGGAATGGCGGGGGTTCCTTGTACTCTCTCATAAGTTTAATTGAAAGTGTATTACAAAGATAGATCCAATGCAAAGCCAACTATCTAAAAAGAAAGAAATTCACGTAAAGAAGGGAAAACCATCCGCTTGAAGTCCGACGTACAGAAACCCCCCTTAAAATGAGAATTGAGCTTTACGTGAACCAATCATCGTGCGATAAGGTTTTACGCGAGCAGGGGTCATCACCCTTTATAAGAAAAGAAATAGAAGGAATTGCCTATAAATAAAAAAAGAATAAGAGAGGTCGGTGAATTACGGATCACCTGTGGGGACTTCCAATTGTAAATGCGGGTTAACGAGCATAATAGTCAAATAAGTCGGCTGTAGACCAATGTAATATAAGAAAGCGCTCTATAGACTCGTGGTACGTACAAGTTACGTACAAGTATGGTCCATGGCAAAGAGGAAATCGAAAGGCACGATCGGACCGTCTAGTAAGAGGTTGAAAGTGGGATAGTGTGCCAACCATTTCTGTAGACTTAAGACTGGAATAACGTTAGCATCTGATAGAATCTTTCTCCGTGGTTAAAGACCATCGATCAAAGATGACACCTATTGATTAAGAGTTTCTCGTAAAGCTATGAAAAGAAAGACCTAGCGTCATTCAGAAGATTACGAGTTGGAAAAAAAGTCATGATTACCATAGGAAGAGTCAAAGATTTTCTTACGGTATGAACAGCCAACTACTTCGAGTAACCAACCGACGTAGATAACGAGTATTCCCCCTCGCATAAGCAGAATTCGTTCACTTATATGAGTTCTTATAGAAGTGTAGTTTTACCAAGGGATCCAGAGATGTGAGAAGAATGATAGAGATAGCCAAGGTGCTTCTTACCCTTTTCGTGTAAGAAGAAAGAGGAGCTCCTAGGAGGGCTGCCCTGCTGACTGATTTAAATGAGGATTCAGCGCTTAAGCGACTGTTGAAGCGGACGAAGTCTTTTTTCTCCCTTTCTGTCTCTAGTCTATGAATATTCCTCATGAGTGGGCTTAGGTTATGACGGTTGGAATTCCTAGATTGAGCTCAAGGCAGAGAAAACTATCCTCCCTTAGTCTAACTACGGGACTTTGCCTAAAAGAAAGGTCTTAAAGGCGTGAACGGAACGAGGGGAGCTACCAACATTGTGCATTTATTGGGAAGTTAAATTCAAGGACCTTCTCCATTTTAAGGAGGGGTTGCCAGCGTAAATCAGATTAAGATATCGTTTCTGATCTACCTTTTCCACTTCGGCACGTTTGAATTCTCATCTCAATTTCTTATCTTAGTAGGGAGCAGGCGAATTCGACCCACCTTCCTCGTTGAGGACTTGGAAAGAAACCTATAGGCATATCAATCAACAAAAATTCAATTTCCAATTGAGAAAAGAGGAGAATCTTATTAAGCAAAGCCGCTTAAAGCTGCTCAAGTCTTTCAGTAGCTACTGAGATCCGTGCGTGCAGCCATAAGAGACTGCCATACATAAAAGTCAAGCTCCGGGGACGAAAGATACATTCAACCGGCTCTACATTTTTTGCTCGTCAACACACTCGACCTCTTTTAAAGACAAAGGGGACTACCGCTCATACCATATGCTACGAGAGAAATGAAATACCATAGATGATAGATATAGGAAGCTTAGTCAGATACTAAGAAAGATTCCGCGATAGAGCCTTTGAATATATGCGTCGTCATAGCGATAGCTTTATATATACGTATTACTTTCTCAGAAGAGGACATGCTCTTAGCAGATTGGAAGCATAACCACCCTAGCTTAGCTCCTTCTTTGAAAAGCGTAAAAGGCAAAGCGCTTTTAAAGAATCATACACGAAATCAGGCTTCATCTTACCTACAATTACATCTCCGGCAATGACTCAAATATTAGATTCTTACTGGTATACGCTAGGAGCATCACTCTCTAACTAGGAGTTTTCTTTCCTTCTTCCGCGGTTAGGGTAGCAATTCTCTTTAGTTTCTTACATTAAACTTTTTTAAGGACGCTAATCCGCTGCCCCTGTAGAGAGAGTCAGGCTTTCTGAGCTTCTTCGCCTAGCAGAAAGAGTAGCTTTTCGGTCGAAATACTGTGCTTGACTTTGAATCTAAGCATTCAATGCATTCAATGGTAATGCATTCTACCCGGAACCCATAGTGGGCGAAGACATGCAGCTTTTCTTTTCAAGGTAGAAAGTCATGGGCTCAGCAAAGAGTTATATATAATATGAATTTATACGCGCAAGATGTGGTATCAACCGTAAACCTGACTCCTAGACTAACTAAAGCGCCTCAAAGAAAGATAGGCGTGTTAGGAAATAATGCGAAGTCATCCCTATATTAGCTGTCTAAGGAGCTGTTGACTAATGACCTAAAAAATGCGTGACGTTTGGGAAGCATTAGCTCCGTACCGACTTCTGGGGATCCTAAGCATACAGACATATAATATGATGGTTGTAAAACCGTCCTTCTCATTTCTACTTAGCATTGGACTCAAGTTGGCTTGGCTTCTAGTGATATTATTTACTATCGAAGTGCTCCTCAGGTTCCCGTTATACGTCAAAGAAGACTCCGTTTGCGCAGCTTAGATACTCTTCCAAAGGTAGGTAAGCGGGTAGAATTCCCTCGTTCCTAGATCATCGCACGATCGATTTCTCACAAAGAAGAATGAGTCTTGGGGAGGTGCAAAAATCGATACGATGCGAGGCTGATTTGCTGACCGTAACGAACTTGACTCTGCCCCTTAGTCCTTGATTTGGCTTTTTCTTAACTTAAATAGGGCTTTTGCTGCCTATGCGCCCCTTGCTCGTTGATGGATTAATAAGAACGAGGTTCTACAGAAAGAGAGATAGCCACCAAGACAGTGGTAAGGGATACAGGGAATCCTATTGCATTTAACCTTTTAAATAGAGAAAGGCGTCTTCCAATCCACTTTTTAGATCTTTCCCTTTAGGTAGTTGTTATAGGGCCGGTTCTACTTCCTTTTTGTTCTTTTTGTTACTAGTGAGATCTTCTTTTTTTTTTAGCTTCATTAGAGGATGCTGTTTTCTCATAGGCCACAGATTCCCCGTTGACACCGATGTGCATCTTGATTGGCCGGCTGATTGGGTGAAACTTCTTATGTCAAACCTGCGTTTTTTCGATGTAAACCTATCTTACCTCATGGCTGGACTTTTTTTGAGGGAATGCAAAAATTGACGAAACCCCTGTAAAAAGACTAGCTCTCTACTCGGGCATGTAGAGCCTTTAAACCCTTCGGGAATAGGGGATCGAGTAAGCTCGGAAATTGAAAGGCCGAAGCGAACGACTCTCAACATCCATCCGTGCACCTACCCTCGCTCGAAAATGAAATTCTTTGCTTCCGTTAAAGGCATTACTTTCTAAGAATAGGGCGCTTGCCGAGATTGGTCTCTTTGTTCGAGCCATTTCATTTTTTTTTTAAGTAATCAGGCTTACTACTTTCTCATCCTATTTTTAATTTAAATAGAATTGCATAGCCATCTTTAATATAAGAACTTATAGGTCTCTAAGAGCTCTACCTTGATACCCTATTTTATACGTTTGAAGGAACTGCACCTTCAGGTTCGTAGTTCACAATCAGCGCAAATCGAAGAGCGCGTGCGGCTCGTGGTTATCGGCATCAAGAAGATGTGGTAAAGTGTTCCGCCTTTCTCTTACTCGAAAGATAAGGGATAAGATTCACTAGTAAATTGGGCGGGTCTAAGATGCCTAGTTGTTGAAGCCAAAAGGAAGAAAAAGAGCAAGAAAATCGGCGTAAAACATATCAAACATATCTGAGTTTCTCAAATAAAGTAGCGCACTTATTCTACGATCTAATTCGACTGAGTGGTAATCGTCCCTGCATGATAGGGTTCACCCCAAAAATCTAGTAAGAAAGTTAGCTTGCCTCGTCAGAATCACGTGGTGGGTAGAAAAAAGAATTTCTAGTATGATAATACACGAAAATGCATGAGAAAAACATAAGCGGTACTAAAGTGAGATGAGGCAAGACCTGACCTGAGAGTCCATACGTTGTTTCAAGCCGGTGATTTCGGATAGAACCCGATTTTCTTGGTGAAATGGGCTTTTAATTCTAAAATTTTCAAGGAATCTGGTCTTTTTCCGCACTCCAGCGATTTCACTAGGGAAAAGGCCTTCCCGAATGAAATTTGAAATCAAAACCTCATTTTGTGTTAGAAAGTATGCATCATAAAATAAAGACAACTTTTAGGCCCAGGCGGAGGTCAGATGGTCCAAGTATAGGAACAGTAAGTCAAGAGGCCTACTGCGGGTTCGAGCCCCGTCCTTATACCATGAAAAAGTTTTATTGGCATAAGTATAAGAAAGATCAAGCAAGTCACTTACTTATTGCTTTTCAAAAGATGAATGCCTCGCACCCGATCGAAGTTATACCGAAAAGGTCGACCCCAGACCCTCGCATCTCTCTTGATGCAATGAGAAAACGGCTAGTCTAAAAGGTGAAAGGGAAGTCTATGTTCGGCCCGAAAGTCTAAGGCGAGGCTGGATATCAACGGGCACCACATCGGGTGGAGAAGGATCGAACCTAGATAAAAAAAGAGAAGTACGCTAGTTGAGATGAACTACTTGTGAAGGCTTCTATCTAAAAGAAAAGACAGGCTTTGCTCCGGTTCTTGAGAATCGAAAGCCCACACGCCGTGAAAGAGCGGGAATGCCAGTAATAAGACCCTCGGGAGAAAAAAAGCATCGATGACAAGCCCGTTTTGGATAAATACTACGCGTTAACTACAGTATGGTCAAGACTCTTTTTCTTGCTGCTGCTCTATGCCAAGCCAACTTTACAATCATTAAGAAAAGGCTAAATCACTTCATAGCTCGCGTGCTGCATAGACTGGCTATTACCCTTTCAGACTAGAAAATGCTATACCCGCGCAGTCCTCCCCTACTTACCCTAGAAATGCTTTTCATGAATGCGGGAGCATTATCTCTTAACTAAAAGATTCAATCTTTTGTCTACCTACATATTTTAGTAAGTCTTCTTCACTTTAGTATTAGTAAGGAGAAAGGGATCGGACATACTACTTTCACAAGTATATCTCATTTAAAAGAGTTCGCCCAAAAGTGCATTTCATTAGTGAAAAGTCGTGAGTAACGAAAAGCTCGGTTTGATAAAGGTTAATCGAGCAAATCCACTGAGGATTCCTCTTCCTTATTCTTTCTTGTTTTGCTTAGAATTGGTATCGACCTGTACTCCAAGGAAGTCCTCATACCTACGCAAAAAGACAGCTAAGAGAATAACAATATGATATGACTATCCCCAGCGGACAGGATGAAATTCTTGGGTGTTAACGCACCTAGTTGCCAACATTCCGAGATATTTTTTGGTAATATAACCCCTCCTCTTATACTTCATTAAAAAGTTTAAGTAATTTACTGAACTGGGATGTAATTTGAGTAGCTACTTTATCTTGCCGGAGATTTTTTTTTAGTTTTTATGGTTTTCCGCCTTTTTCGGGCATGAAATTGTGTTTTTGTATGTCAGGAAAAGTAGCATTAATCTTCTATATATTACCGGAGCGAACTTGCGTTAAATTTGAAACTTCCTCTTTTTCAGAGCCCCGCTGAAACCACAATCATAAGCGGTTGCCTTTTTTAGATTAGCAAAATCACGATTCGATGTTTGTCTAGTGGTCTCACTAAGCATCCTTTGCGTATATCTAAGTGCGTATATCTAAGCCTAAGAGAGAATGAAGTCGTGGAATGAGCCTGTTTTAACGGTCATAGAATAGGCCTCTTCTTTCATTATATAGTCAAGTCTAATCCGAGTTTGATCTCATCAGATCTCTTAAGGCTCTGAAGCAAGGAAAGAACCTTCTTATGAGGGAATGTAGGGGAATGCCAAAAATTTGAGCGGCATATTCTAAGAAGGACGAGTCAAATCTACGCAATAAAAAGGTTAGCTAAGCGAAAAGTTCTAAAAGGAGAAGTTAGCTTGAAAGAATCTAACGGGAAATGATGAAGCAATGGCACAAAAGTCTCAGTGCCAGTTAAAAAACCTTGATCCCGGTTCGATTCAGATCAGAAGGAAGGAAAGTCAGCCCTTTTTCCCGATCGGTCGAGCCTCCTCCAGACCATAAAAAAGGGAAAAACCTTTAAAGTTGGCAATAAATGATAAGAAAAAGTAGTGAATCGAGTAAGAAAACAAGGGACCAATAAACAAGTGTCAGTACGAACGTCAACAAAAGCATTTACTTATTAGTCCTAGAGCATAAAAGACGAAGTGAAGGATTTATCCAGAGTATATGCTAGCTATATGGAGGGTGCATTCTCTATTTACATTATGGAAAGATCCAATTCTCCAACACTATTCCTCTTTCCTAGGGCATACTACTACTAGGTCTGATAAAAGATTACATAAGTCGGACGGGTCGCAGGTAAAAGGGAGGATAGCATCTCCTACTCAAAGACAAAGAGCAGCAGTATCATCTGAAGAATGGAGCGACATCTACTCTTCGAGAAAGTCAGAGATTACGAGACCCGTTAACAGTTTTCTATCTCATCTCACCACTACATAATTAGAATATTAGAATCGCTCCATTATAACACTATATCAAGATATTTCATATCTTCAAACTTCAACGTAGAAACTCCAAGGCCATACATACAAGAAAGATTTTTGGTAGCTTCTCAAATTGCCGCTATCCTAAGGCTAAGACTAAAGCGGGTGAATCCTCTCAGATTGGAAGTCCTTCGACCCTTTCCCTTTTTCTCGATTGGAAAGATAATTAAAGTAAGTACGCTTTGGGTCACATCCTAGTGGAGGAAGATAGGCCGCGTTCATTCGTTGAAGTGTCTCATTAAGGGCCAATCCGGGGTTGGGAAGCTTGAACTGGAATTTCAGCAGCTACTGAGCCTTCTTTCTTTTGACTACGCACCAATCTCCTTGAAAGACATCCATCCTGATACAGAAGAAAAACTAAGGGGCTTTCCTCAATAATCATTCCGGAATCCGCCGATGCTTACTCTTTTAGAGTTTTCGGGGAAGGGGAAGACGTATCGGGACGAAGCCCAGCTATGATAGATTCATCTTTAAGAATACTAAGTAAGTCAAAAGAATTCAAGAGACTTCGCGTGCATCCTTTCAAAGATGTCCTTGTCATGATAGGAAGAGTATCTTAATGGGTGTACGCAAGAGACGGTATGCCCCCCAGAACGAGAAAGATGGGTTAAAGGATACCCCCTAAAGCGATAGACAGTGAATGAGAGCTAAGAAGTCAAAGGATACGAAAGGGATCGGGGATGGCGAATAGCTCGATTAGATAGCAGGATTGGCTGAGACATCCCACTTCTTTTTAAAAGTTAAGGGATTTAAGGCCTGTAGATTCAGATTAGTACTGTAGACCTTGTCTTTCCAGTTACACTGTAATTTAAGCGATTGGTTCAATTAATAAAAAAATTGAAGTAATGTGGCACGCATGTCACTAGCACCAGAAAGGCTTAAACTTCAAAGTGAGATGCGCCTGCCTTCTCTTCTGAGTCAGGATCACCTGCCCCGGCTACAGCTTCTAATTCTTTTTAGGTTTCTGTGTTCGAAAGCGCGTTGGAAGTAAAAGCTGACTTTCTTGCCCCTGCATTGGCTAGCCATTTTCGTAGTAATCCAAAGGAATTAAAGCGCAGGCTTATTAATTTACACTACAGGCAATAGAATCGGAGATTTTTTTACCGGTTCATTAGATAGAATGCAGCAGGAAAAAAGGCGGGTCCCCTCTTGGATCAGATGACAAAGGACTCGCCCCTTTCAAAAAAACGCAAATTACCTTCTTCAACACAAAGTCAAAAGAAAGATCAGGCCTTTGTTCCCTTAAGACTAAATTTTTTTAATTGCAAAGCTTGCTTCTTCGCCCGTTGGATCTTTTTTTTTCTGCGACTTTGAAAATGCTTCTTAGACTTAAGGTTAACCCTCATTCCCAGGTATCATTCTCATAGCAAAAGCGCCTTTGCGGCCCTACTCCTAAAACGGCGAGAGAATTAAGATAGCACGTGCCTGTTTCATAGTACTTTGTAGGAGTCTCATTTTGATCTTGCATAATCTCAATCCAATGTTAATTTGAGGTTTGGATGTACCACAGGTAACCAAGAAAAAATTCAAACTAAAATAGAGAGGGCTAGGTTGCAAGCTATGATTTTGATGGAGAATTTCTCGTATCGAATCGTAACTGGGCGAAAGATGGCACTTGGCTAATTGAGAACGAGAGCCCCCCGCCTTTGACCCTGCCTGAATCTCTTTTCGAGCAGAACGGGCATTATAGGGCAAGTATGCTAGCGAAGAGGACGTATTGAAAGAACTAGCATAAGAATTTTAAGAAGGTTCCAAGCAAGAGCTGGCTCAAACGAGTCTATTAAATGGGTCCCTCAGCTGCCCCTTTCTTGCATGGTCCTCGATTTTGAATCTTAAGGGAAGGACTCCAATAAGGTTTCCTTTCTTAGTTTGCATTCAGCAATAAGAATCGAGCGTGTTGACGAGCAAAGGTTTAAACTATAACCTAAGGTTAGAGGGAGTTTACCTCATGTGAGCAAGCAACCGAAATTTACCCCCCCTGCACTAAGGGGCCTTTTCAAATGCGCATTTTACGTTTGCAGGGGATTTGACTTGTGAAAAAAAGAATTCAAGCCGGGAAGATTTGATATGAATGCCATTTACACTCATAATCTAAATTCGAAAGTGTGACTTTTGCACCCGCTTCCAGGAAATGGGGGATTTAAAGGCGGGTTTAGTCAGAATTTGAACAAGCAGCAAAGGACATCTTAGAAACGGAGAAAGAATTTAAACAGCAGCAACAAGTCCAGTTCCTGTTCCAAAGCGAGCGACTGGAGCGAAGGGTAACCCTGCCTTCCTTTTTATTCGTTGCTAACCCACAGGTTTAGGAGGTGCCTTGTTGAAGTCGTCTGGCCACTCACTGGCTTGGACAGGGCTTCTATGTTTGAAAAGTATAAAAAACACTAAGGTATTAGCCCCGCTTGAATTGCTGGAAAGTTAAACCCTTGCCGTATCTAAATCGTCTCACTTATTTCACTCGCTTTTTTTGAACTTCATTCTTTAGACGCACTACCCGTTTGGTTTGGGTCCTGGGAATAGCAACTCGTTTTAAACCTATGCAGGGCTTTGTTATCATTATCATTTTCTGGTTCACGGCTTGAATTTGAGTTAACTTCCTTTTAAGAAGCAGAAAAAATCCTTAACATAAAAATGCGATAGTTTACCACCCCCCTTATGGCTCTTGTCCGAGATAAGATAATGAGTCTGGGCATGAGGAATCTCACGAAGCACGCGAAACCAACTTGGACAAAGACCTATCTCTAAAAAGACTAAAATACGGATAAAGCCTAGGAAAAGACTTTTCCGGCAGGGTAGTTATGAGAGCGGAAGGCCGGTCCCTAGGGGGTTCAGCCTTAAAAAAGCAGAACTAAGGCCTTTGAAATAGGATGAATTCACCGAATAAGCGAAAGATATGATAGGAGCTCTTTGGCGGGCGTAGGTTACAAACTTAGTTTGCTAGTGTAGTCAATCATAGGTAACGATTTAAGTGTATGCTCTGGAAGAGGCTGACTGCAAAGCTAAAGAGAAGTCTCAATTAAAGGGAGAAGGATTACTTAGCCAAACCCATCCTTCTTCGCATTCCGGAATAAGGGGACTCTTCTAAAAGGAAACTTGCTATCTTAGTATACTGAGTTCGAAAATGAGCTTAAATCCCTTTTATGCCGAAAAGACCTACGTTTCATAAACTTTTGCCGTTTAAAAGTAAAGATCTTCTCTTTCGATTCTGTATCAGAAGTTGTCTTAGGTACTTTACCTCTTTTTTTTTTTTCTTTTTTTATGCTATATTACAGGTATTAAATGAAGTAGCGAATGCGAGCAAAATGGCTGCAGCAACATCTCAAAGAAAGACTATACTGTCAGAGTCAGATGAAGCGAGTTCGACCCTTAGAGTTAGAGAGAGGGTAGAAAGCAACGGGCGTGCTAAGAGCATGGACCGCCCTTTTTTTAAGCCGTTCCCTGGGAAATTAGAAATAAACTTCTAATTCGGGAGCTAGGTCTTGAAATCTCCGAAGTTTCCGCGGATCCGTAGAAGAAGGCTGGTTGGCCGGAAAAAAAGATAAAGACTTAAAGTAACGCGAGGTATAGGAAAAGAAAAATATTTAATATAAAAACCTTCCTCTCAAAAGTTTGAAATTTAATTCCAGTAATTTCAGCTGACCGATCATTCTTTGTGAGCCGACCTATCAATAGAATTTATATAGGATAGGCCTTGAACTTCGAGAGTTCCCGAGGAAAGACAGTAGTTTGGAGGTTAAAGGCTATTTGACATGAATATTTTATCTTTACTACTTGAATGGCGGGGAATTCCTTTCTTATCTTAGGTGAGTTCCCTATCTCTATGTTTACTTTACGGCTTATGCTCGTTCTTTTGTAACAGCTGGCTCACTTTGTAACTCACACTCGCGCGTTTGGAAAGAACTTTCTTTTTTCCGCCGCCTACCTACTCGCCCTTCGCTTGCTCCAAAGATTTCATTCGCTCCTTTCATCAATAACAGGAGCATTCTTACGCTTCACAGCCCTCTTTATACGATACAGATATTTTCTGTGCTTTCCTCTACCCACCTTCCCCAATATCCTACCAGTCTTTTTTTTTTCAAACGGAAGACAAAGCCCTCCTCAAAGACAGCCGCATTCTGCTATGAAAGAAGTCCTCCCCCTTACTTCCTTTATCAGTCGAGTCAGTTTCACCCATTCTCTTCAGTAATCTTACTAAATATGTGAACTATAAATAGCATTACGTACGCTCGTTCGTTCCGCCGGTAAAGTACTAGGCTGTCACCGGATAAAGGGGAAGTCCTTTCGTTAGCTCCTAAAGGCAGGGGATTCTCGTCTAATTCTTCCCCTCAAGTCGCGAAGAAAGTAGTTCCTCCGTCCAGCCATAAAGCGCCCCCAAGGAAAAAAAGTCTTTCATGATCTAGGTGCGAGACATAAGATTTGCGTATAAGCCTGTTCCAGCTCTTTCTACAGCCTCAATCACAATTGTCCCAATTTCAAATGTGAATTTAGAGAGAAAATTCCACTCCCGCGAAAAAAAAGAAAGAGAGGGCTTTCCTTGTATGCCTCTTGCCTTCTACGAATGAAGTTAAAGTTAAAGGAGAGTTTAAAACAGTAGTATACCCTTGATACAATAAAGCAGGAAAAACGGCTACAGTCCCCTATATTTACTTTAAAGCAAAAATTCTGCTCAAGCAGAAATTGGAACTTTGATCCTCTAATCAGAGTGTGTTGTGATTTTTGCCCAATCTAGTCTTGCTGGCTGATCTGGCTGTAGCACTATCCGCGGAAGTGGCACTTGTTTAATCCTTATCAAAAGGCTAGGGAGTGGCTGGCATAGACTGGGCCTTGGATAAGAAAGGCACCCTTTTTAATTTAGAGATTGGTACTTTTAGGGTCCTGAGATTAAGACTTTAGCTTAACTATACCCCTGAAATTTGCTTGGATTAAAGATAAGCTGGACCTCGATCAAGTTGCCTGCCCTATAATCTTGGCGGTCTTACTACTTCGAGAACCTAGAGCGGAACTTCGAACAATCATCACGCCAAGGACCAATCGGCGAAGTCTTTGCACTCGCCAACATATTAGAGAGAAGTCAAAGTCCGTATTGGCCAGAGGGACTCACTTTCAATTGGTTGGGTCCATTCGTCCTACTCTTCCAAGTCATTAGGTCAGTTTGATCCCTTATTATCATATTCAAGTCATTCATGTGCTGTGACTGGAACTACTTGTCAGTTGCTTTTGCCTTTCTGTTTGTGAAACTATTGTGACTCCAGGAGAATACTAGTATAATATATAATAGATTTTTTATTCATACTGATCATCCAAGGACCGCAGGCAAGGGCCAAGGGCAAGGCAAGGAACTTTTTGAATCTTTTTGCAATGCGGAGTCTAATGCTTATTATTTCTCGCTGCTTCCACGGGAGTCGTCGCTTTACCTTAGTAGGTAATCCCTTTTGTAGATAGACGCGGGGTCTACATCTTGCTGTAAGTAAGGTCACACCTCCGCGTACATTTCTCCATGCTCATTTAAAATGGCTATCATTTCAACGCTACGATTTCCAACCAAAGCCAAGGAAGAAAGGGACTGCCGCTGCTTTCTTGACCTCAGGTCTTCCCTTTTCTTTAGTGTGTGATAATTTCTCTCTGATAGCGCCTCTTCTTTTCTCAATCTGCTTCATTAGCCCATATTTTATTTGAACCAAGCCCGGCTTTTGCCAGCACCTTCTTCTGCTCCTGCGTCCGCTCTTGCTTCATATGGCTCACCAGCAAATGCTTTATCTTATGGAAATGCTGACTGTTCTTCATCCTGCGCATAAGTATCACCCCCGTCTTCTATCAGGTTCGGCTGGAACAAAAGAAAGGTCAACTGCAAGGGAGCACGCTCCTGCTCCACTGAAACCTCTTAGAAAGGCTTCGTCTCGTCCAAGCGCAGCTGTTCAGCCTTCTCCTTAAGTAAGGGGATCATCCCCGTCCATAAGATAGTGCTTGCCCAATTTAATATGGTAGGTAAATGGCGTTTGGGAAGAAATTCCTTGCTTGTACCTCTTCTCTTGTTCCCATGATCTGGCCTATCTCGGTTGACTTGATTACTTTTGTTGATTACTTTTGAATGAGGGGTAAAGAAAACTCGTCCCTTAAAGTAGTGGTTATTTCCCCTATGATACTTACTTATAGCATTGGAGGTGCTACGGACAACCCACCCTCTTTGTTTGACAAGCGACTACTCTTTTCCATTGATAAGAAAGAAAGAAAGGAAGTATAGTATACTGGGATGAACCTTTAGGTCACGAATTTATAGAATAATGGATAAACATCTTCAACGATGATTGGAAAAAAGCCTTATCTTACAGAGTATAGGCCTATACAGTAAACAAACCAAAGCCAATGGAGCATCTTTCCTTAGGAATTGCTTTTTTTGTTGGAGTGGAGACTCACTAAGCTCTAACTGTTTCACCTTTGCTATCATCCCCTAAAGAGGGCCTAATGCGGATCCAGCGTATTCACGCCACAATGAAAGCGAGGAGAAAGATCAAACTGCCGGGACGACTTTAATAAAAAAAATGGATTAAGAATTCAAATTCAATTGAGTTAAGAACAAGAAAAATGGTTATAAAAGGTCTTTTGCCTATGCGCGCCTATATAGACTAAGCGTGGAAAACAGGGGACCCGCTTCCTATTCTAATTCAAATGCAAGCGACAAAGTCTCTTTTAACAAGTGCTACGTACAATTAGTTCTACCAGTCGCTTCCTATACTTACCTCGGCACTCATTGGATATACTTTATGATATATCCGCCGCTTTATATCCTATATAATAGAAAGGAAAGACCCCTTTTATTGTTGGTGGGCAGAAAATAAAGTCTGTGCTTGAATCGAAATCCGCAGTAACTCATGAGAGATCAACTCCCCGCTCACTCTTTCTTACGTACGTATGTGAGCATGTTAACTCCCTCTTAATCTTATAGTCTATAGGTCTATAGGTAATGAACATTGGCATTTTCTTTTCAAGCAAAGCAGCAGAAGCGCGTGAGACTACTACTCTGGCTTTCTACTTACCCTTCGCCCCAATGAAGCGCGTTTCACTTGTCAGAGAACCCCCTCCTTTTAATGTATATGTAGAATTGGAGTAGAGAACAAGCAGTCCCCTTCCAATATAAAAGACATGAGAGCTGCTGCCATAGCCATATGATCCGAAGCGGTAAATGCACCAAAGTCGGCTTTTGCAATTGAAAGACTTTCCTTTTTTCTTTTCTTTGTTAAGAATACAATACCTTATGATGCAGGCATATGAGGCCATAGCCGTGGAAAAAAAAAGACTATAAAAGAAGCTCCTAAGTACAGGACGCGCTATGCACTAAGAAGCTAGTAACATAATAGATGTATGAACCGCGAGTAGCAGTCTCGATAGAAAACCCAATTCCCACTTCTCATGATGAAAAAAAGCGTCTCCGGCATGGCCCAGGAGCTGTTAATCAACTGTGTATAGAGAACAAGCACAAGAGAAATGCCCTTATTATTTAATTGTCTCTCGTCCCGATAAATTTCTTTTTCTAATGTAATGTGTAATGAATTCATTCTTAGATGAGCCTTTAACCAACTCGTGAGATTCTAAGTGTGAGATTAAACCCGCCGCCAGTCTTTCTTGCTTTCTTTACTTGTCTTATATAATATAAGGAAGTGCCCTCATAAGTAAGTTAGTCTTCAATAAGCCAAGAGAATAAACGCATGTACAGGTTAGCGAGTAGACTTCCTATCTTTATTATACTAGGTTTGAGACGTTCAAGTTAATAGGAGCGAGTTGGCTTTTTATGAGATTGCCTCAAGCGAAGTGACAAGACAAAGTAAAAGTCATCAACAACTACAGTTAAGAAAAGAGCGTCTTTTAGTGCTAAAAGAGATGCTTTGTTTTAAAGAATCAAAGGGGGAGACCCCGTTATTTTGTGTGGGTGCGGGGCGAAGTTGCTTTTTTAAGAACAGTTGATGAATAGATTAATACAGGTATGAGTGGGATGATAGAGAGTGGATGATAGAGAGTATAGATCATGTCGTCGACTTAGCACAGGACGTTGTCAGCCAACTGCTTTTAAAAACAAGTTACTTGTTTAGGATTATGAGAAAGGGGACTTTCCATCTCAATGGAATGTCGTCAAATAAAGTAAAAATGCAAAAAAGCTTCGGTCTGTATAGCATAAACATAATAAAGAGGACCTTATCTGGCCAGCGCACCCATGCTAGGTAGGGGCACCTATTTCAGGAGAACGACTCTCATTCTTATAAGACATCACCGTACAAGAACCCTCACTGGGGGGGCAATGCGTGCTTTCTATGGTAAGTAAACCCGAGGGACGCACAACAACTTCTTTAGTCAGAATGAATAATCTCACTGTATTAGTAGTCTAATCTTATAAATAAAATAAAGCTTCACTTTTGTGGGGCTTTTTTATAAAACTCAAATAAAGTAATCCTCGGTTTATGTCAAATTGGAATTCTTTCCTTTCTCTCGAAGAAAAGCATCTGCTCTAATCTTTCGTTTGTTAGTGAATCACTCCTCAACTGGCTTATGGCTTGGCTTTCTTCTTTTGTTATACATACCTGTCACAATATTCTGGATCAAACAGGGGCTCTTTGTTGGGGGATGTACCTTTAGAGAGAGTAGTACTTTGTTCTTTCTTACCTTACTTCAGATCAAAAAAGAAGTGTGTGCCTATACTTATAATTATAATACACTCTAATGCTTTCAACCGAGACCAGAAAGAAGGAAAGGACTGGGTAGTTCACTGGGTTCTAAAAGATGCTACCGGGTAGAAGTGGAATAAACATAATTCGTACTGGTAGTAGTGAAACGTCGCTTCACTTATTATTGGTTCCTTTACATAGGAACATAGTAGGTCTCTCTCGAGCTGAGTGACTATCATCTCCCATCTCTCCTAATAAAATTTTAAATTGCTAAGGAAGCATTATCGCACGCAGCCCTTGTTTTTTGTCTTTAGTGAAACATCGGCCTCATCGTTTGATTAATCGGGAACGGGAGTAGAGCAGCCCCTATCCCCTTTTTCTTAGGTGAGCTCTCTCTTAAACTTCTGCCCACAACTCCCTTTTCTTCGCCCGCTTGCTGGCTTTGGGTTGGGGCCTTTTGTGTTCGAGAAAGATGGTGATGATAAAGACAAAATGCAATGGCTCGAGGTTCAATACTTGCCTATATTACAATTAAAAAACTTAATTGTCTTTTATGGTTATAGTTGGGCTTTTTTAGCTTAAGAAAGGAAACCAAAGTTTTATACGTATAACATTTAGGGTACAATATGGACAGTTTACCAGCGATTTAGCCATGAAAAGGCCTAGGCCGATCTTACTTGCTTATACTTCTAAGAGAAGGAGGGCCCCCCATATCATCATAGTAGGCGACTTCTTCTTATTCTTATCTATCTTATAGAAAATCTAGAAGACACCTCGAATACATACGCCAGTGGATACAGCGACATCCATCAACAGATAAAGCTCAAACAATGTAAAAACCTGCGGCAATAGAGCATATAGATCATCCTCGAGTACACACGGGCGGACGCCCTTTCCACAATAGCAATAGATAGAGAAGTCTTCTCCTGCTGCAGCTGATAAAGCCGAAAAAGCTCTTGATAACCCGTTGGTACTATTATTTTTTTTTCACCAATTCATTTCATACCTTTGAAAGCCAGTGAAAGAAAAGGGTGCTTCTTTCTTATTACATATATATGTAAATATCCTAGTAAGAGACTTTTTTATACTATTAAATTTTATAGGGTTGGCAGGGCCTTTCCGGGGAACATAAGAACACAAACACGCTAACTAAGACAGGAAGGAGCTTTCTTTTGCTGGGGCGCGGGAAGAAGCTCTAATAATATGATCTTTTTAGACGCAGCATTTCGCTTCACCGACAGTAGTTAGTAAATGAATAAGCAAGCAAGAGGATTAAAGCAATGCCGGGGAATAAAAAAAGAAGAGAATTTTGGTTTCCTAAGTCCCCAAGCTACTTTATTATATTATTTTTTTCTACCTCCTCCAAAGAAAGATTTTAACTATAAAGAAATGAAATACAGCAAGGTAAAGAAAGGCTCGACCTTTCATCTTTCCTACCACATCACACGAGATCTCGGTTCGCACGAGCTTAAAATTACGAGTGAGCTGCTTGTGACTGTACTTACGGGGCAGCATCATCTTTTTTTCAGTAAACTACCTACTCTATCTTCTTTACTTGTTCAATGATTATTTCATACCTCTCTCAAAGTAAAGATAGTGCTTCTTCTATCTAACATATATTATTATAGGTAAATAAGCTCAGGAAAAATAAATAAACTTCTTATTCTTATTTCTGTCAGTTCTCGCACGTTGGTCAAGTTAGATTATTTGCCTTAACACTCAAATCGCTTTAAAAACTACACTCGCTCCTCTACCCTATATCTTTTCTATCTTCTTCTGTCTACCCGACCTTTTTTTGCTAAGTGGGTACCAACCCTCTTTTAGTGATCAATATGGTTACTACTTCCTTTTTAGGGCTTTCTCTGAGTCGAAACAACTGCTTTCTCGGAATCTTTCAAGCGACTTTCTCCTCCTTTCTTTTTTTTTCGCTAACCAAGGTAAGGGTCGAAGCCTCTCTTCCACCTGCTCCAGCTCGATCGGGAGAAAGACAAAGATTCGAGTTTGTAATCTGGTGAACGGGTGTACCCGAAAGGTCGGTTGATCATGAAGCTGCTCCTGGCTAGTGCGGGGACGGCAAGCTCAGCTAAGAATCTTTTTAAAATTAAATATATTAATATATATGGGCTATCCATCCATCCATCCTATCTCTGGGTAGGTGGCTCCTCTCAAGTTTCTGCTTCTTTTTTCACCATGAACTTTACTCTTAACTTATTGGAGGTCTTTGCTTAAATCCTATTCGTTTCGTCTCTCCCGGCCCTTTTAAGGAGTCAGGAAGCATACTTAACTCAAGTATGCCCCTCTACGCGAAAATATCAACGCGTGTTATAGGTGCTTTGTAGGCATCAAATGCTCTTAAGCCTGTTGGCTGGTTGTGACTTTTGAGGGTTTTTTTGTTTTAGCGTAATAAGCCGCGAATGTAACTCAATCTCGCTAAATACAGCCCTCTAAACTAAGGGTAGTTTGTTCTTGGATCAGGTTTACTAGTTGTAAACCCATGGATCATAGACGTTATCCGCTCCATTTTAATTTCTTGTGAGTGTTTTGCTACCCCGATCTTGGCCAACTTCAGTCTCGACGAATGACCTTTGAAACAGTCCTTATTAAATTAGACTTAGTCTTTCATATATCTCAGGTCGGCTGTCCCTTGCTTTCAGAATGAGAAGATCAGATTTCGGATAGAATTGAGGCAAAGGGGGCCATAGCATCTTGGCTCACGTGTGAACCATAATACCCGCAGTTAACGAGTGGATATACGCTCAGATAGACAAGCATACTCCGGCAGTAGACGGGCATATTCCTATAGTTTGGTAAGGGAGATAAAGGTCTTTGCCCACGCATAAGGGGAAACTCCTTTAAAGACTTTTCTTAGCGAACAGGGATTCTTTTCCTATAAGAAAAAGCCGCGTTAAAGCATAGCGTCAGCCACTACACAGGTGCCAACTCTATCTTTGTTTAGGCATAAACGGGAGCTGCTTACGATTGAGGCAAAAAACATTGGAGAAGCCCTAACCGGCTTAAAATGACATTATTCACGTTATTAATGCTGCTTGAGGCTATAAAACCCATCCCCCGCTTGGGTAGTTGAAATATATGAAATGGGCTTGAAGACTTCTTCAAGTTTTATATGAATGAAATTAACGAGTGCAATACAGTGGAATACCTGGAACGAGCCATAGATCGTAGAAAGGCATGCTGCATGTAGATATATTTGAAGTATCGGTTGACTTCGAGTTAATGGATTAGGGAAGTTCATGAGCGAACCCCAACACACCAAGAGAAAGGAAGGCTAAAGGCTACAACGAACTGTTGGCGTCTTGGTTCAGGAGTTCCAGTGAGGGAGCTTTCTTCTTTTTTGCTTTTTCTTTATTGTTCGACGAAACTTTTTAATTATATAAAGAAGGATAGGGTAGTAACCTTTCCACGATCAGCCAAAGTTGGTCTCTGACTCCGACTTCGTCTGGTTCTTTTTTGGTACTCGAGCCATTCTACTAGTGAAACATATATATATATTTTTTCAAATGAAATTATTTAAACAAACTCGCTATTTTCGGACATTTGGTCATTTACGTTACGAATGCCTTTTTACTAATTTGTAAAGTCGTCTGCGTCTGACTATGGTTACGATAAGCAAAGCATCGATAGAATCCTAACCAATATAAAAGCCCCCTTTGTACTGGTCTTTGTTGATGAGCTTGGTTTGTGTATGACAGAGAAAGGGGCAAAGAAAGCCCCCCCTGACAACGCTCTTCTGAAGAAAGCGAGGGGCACCCCCAAGGGGCTCATTTCTGCCGTTTCCTGACGTTGTAGGCTTCTTTGGGCATTAGCCTTTAATAATTTAACAGAGGACATTAGTCTTTCCTGACTTAGCCACCGGTCGTATAGTCGGGCGAAGCCGGTCCCATGCAATCAAGGGAAGGAGATACTAGAATTGTGCGCATTTAGGCGCTAACCGTTCTCGCATAACAGCTGCTTTTAAATACCTAATGGGACAATCATTCGAAAAGGAGATTGAATCCAACGTTTAGTTGAAGAAGATTCTCTATCCAAAAAGGCCCCAAATTTTAAAAATTTCTGAACAATTATACTAAGAGCAGGATGTGCCCGCCGACTTGTGTTGATCGCTAGCGGCGTATTGGCCGGAGAAGTCTTTTCCATGATGGTTTGAACAGACCCCAATAAAGATAGACAAAAAACAAGGGTTTCATTAAGGCTTTTCTGACTTTTACGAGCATTGTAAAGTTTCGCGATAGGACTACTTTTGGGGAGATTCAATTGCGTTGGTTTATGGGTTTATAGATTACGAAATGTACTGATTTTACGGGATGAATGCTTGGATTGATGGGTCGCATGCACAGAATCCTGCCTTTGTTTCTTTTTTACTTTTTTTAAGAGAAAAGTCAAGCCAAGACTACTAAACTATTTTCATCCAATCGAAGGATTGAAGATGCCCGTGGGCCTCGTTGGACTCTTCCTCGGGACGTCAAATCCTTTATAATTAGGTACCAAAATTCCTAAGCTTGTTTGCGTGAGCTGCTTAGTGTATATATGACAAGGGAATTCTCTATTCCCATAAGGTATGTCCATGAAGAACCCAAAGGAAGCTCCCGCTTAAAGCATTAGCCAAACCCATTACTACTGGATTCATTTTGAAAAATTCAGATGTTGCACTGCCCCCTCAGGTCTATTTCAAGCTCCTAAAACTGCTATAATGGCACTGAATGCCTGCTTTTGTTTAGCCAGAAACGAGATTTAAGGATCCAGAATAGGATAAGGGCTTAGACCACCACCATTTATGGCTGGCTAGGATTGAGCTTTATTTACCTTTATCAACTTAGGTATGAAGGAAAGGTGACTCTCATAAGGGAGTGTGTTATAAGTAAAAGGAAAGTTTTCGCGGTTGATCCCGTTCATTTCGAGCTAATCCGGGAAGTGAGCGAGCCGGACCAATGCACCCTGCAAGTTTATGCTATTCCTCCAATAATGTGACGAATTAAAAGGTTTATTTACGGGGTGCAACATCAATGATAGGAAGTTCGAGCAAGCAAGCTTGGTAGTTAGAATGACATTCCTGCTATACCCCGGTTATCGTGACAAACGTGCCCGCAGGCTACTTATGTTCATTGAAAGAAGGATAAGAAGTCCTATTGAGGGAGATACCACTACAGGTACACAAAGCGTGGCTTTAGCATTCGGGAACATGTGAAGCTCTCTTCACAGCTAGCATTTCAAATGTATGTCCAACTCTAACTACGCTCACCAAGTGAAGGGAAAGGTCCACGTGAATTCCTATGGCTATTATTGAGAAATTTTATCTTGGAAGTACGTATTCCGGAAGGTAAATCCTTTTCGCTAAATCGCTAATTCAAATTATTCCTTCCCTACTGACAGCCTATTTCCTATGGGCGGTCCCCTACTTGGCAGCTGATCTTATCCGGGGATCCTCTTCTTGATGAGTGCAGAGTGCCAAGGCTACCCCTTACTATGATTCGAGTCCGCTTCATATGCCCCCTTAATATAAGCAACAATCTTAGTCTAAAGATCTGCATTGCCTACTTTCTCTCTGCAATAAAGTCCTTGTCAGGTGTTCTAGAATGTCCACTACTGTTGCCATCTCTTCAAGGTAAGTTCTTTTCTCAAATGAGTGTGAAAGGGGCCCTCGATTAGCTAGGTAATCTTGGAAGTTGTTAGGGAGCTCTCTCTTGTCGACCTCTCCTCCGATCGTGCCGGGTCGAAGTCTTTTTTTATTATTCGAGAACAGCTCATAAAGAAGCTATGAAAAGTACGTAAATTAACCTTTAATTATCTACTTGGGTGAAAGCATTCATGAAAAGACGATCGGCAAAGCAAAGTAAAAACATGAGAAAGGTCTCCGGCGGGGACTCTTTTGTGCCAATGCTGTAGATTAAGTACAGAAGGGGTTCAGCTCCTCTCTTTTTCGCGGTAGATCACCTAGCCCAGCTATCTTTAGATCAGACTAGCGCCTAAATTAGACATTCGAAATCTTATTCACGTATCGATCTCTGACTTCATTTTACTCGGTATTTTGTCAATCTAGTGAGGCAAATAACAAGCTTATCCCGGAAGTCGAAAGGGCTTTTCATTATACATACAGGAAAAGAGCGGGTCATCTAACGAAATTCGGGCAGCATCGCAACTTTAGTAATCTCGGTGAAATCAGAACAATTTGAACAACACTTTTACGATATGGGTAGAGCCCTGTTCAGATAGATAGGCAGTGGAAGTTCCGAGATTGCTGAAAACTTCATTCGATATTGACATAAACTTTCCTCTTTCTATGATTTTAAAACAGGAAGAAAGACTGGGGATCCTTGAGATCGGAGCTAACAAGAAACACAGCCGAGACTAAGGTAACCTGGATCAGAGTGTTAAAGAACCATAGAAATATTAAGCACAGGTTTTTTAATACTGGGTTACGGAGTGGGATACTTAGCGAGACGAGAAGAGAGCAAGCGGTATCGGCTTACTTTGGGGTAAAACGAAATGAGCTGCCAGGGCAGCAATTTCAACAAATACTGGAAATGGGGTAAGATCTTTATTCCCTGTTACGAAATAAGTAATTAAGGAAGAATCCTTCTAAGCATAGTTCCTTCTTAAAATTAAAAAAAGATTAGGGTCCCCAAAAAGGAGCTGTTTATTGGACAAAAATGCCCTTTGTTGACCTTATAACGTAGGGTGATATCCTAAGCATATTAATATCAATATGGAGTGAACTTCGCGCCTTGAGTTTAATGAATTTCAAGTTCTTAAAAGAGAAGGTGCTTTTGCAGGTGAAACAAAAATAGTAGTCTAAACTTCTTTAAGATACGTAGCCTAATAAGCATTTAGCTTTGCATTTGGATATGCTCAATTGCTTGGGTCTTTTTACACGGGCGGGATCTCGCACTGATGTTTAAAGCCAAGTCTAAGATCCTATATACTTCCTAGTAAAAGTGAATGAATCATTTTACTCCGGTAATTAAACGTCCTATCTGCCAAAGACGATCAAGGCTCTTCTATTCGTCGAATGTAGGTTCGCTCCATCCCTTACGATTTCAGTCAGATAAAGCGGGTAGTCTTACGACTTAATAACGCAAAAAGGTAGGTTTTGAGAATTCTTGGCTTGCTTGATCAAAAGCTTTTGTCTCAGCCGCGCTTCACTGACGAAAGGATCGCCATGAAAGATGAAAAAAAAGCCCCTACCTTGAAGAAGGCTTGAGTAAGGTAGATGCCAAGACAGTATAGACTCTCGCTCGAAGCCAACTCTGCATTTGACCTTTCCCCATTCGCACTTAGATTGTGAACACTTTTGCGAATGACAAATGAGACTTTCATAGATAAGCGCTTCTTTGACCCAGCTCCCCTCTTTCCTTGCGTGCGAACCGACAATTACTTAGATGTTGTAAGCAACGACCCTTAAGAAAAGGAGGAAGAGGCAATCCCGTTCCAAAAGGAAGAAGCGGGTTCCCCAAATTCACCCATTCAGCGGATGGCCCACCTAAATAAAAGCAAGCAAAGAAAGCAGTTAGAGCCAATGCAGTTCGTCTTGTTGTTGATGGAGCTTTCGGCAATATAATCCATTTCTGGTTGTGATGATCCTACTCCTGTACCTTTAGCCGGGGCGATGAGTGAGAAGGCGCAGACGGAAGAAGAGGCTGCTGTGCTTGGAGAAGCCTTTGCCTTTAGAACTACTTTGCCAGAACAAGGCATGAAAATACGAAGTGAAAGCAATTGATGAAGCAGCCAGTCTTGAGTAGACAGGCCCTAATAGATAGGGAATCTTGTCTAATTCCGTCCCGGGCTTTCAAAGCAAAGAAAGGTGCGAAGCCCTCGACTTCAGTTAGTGACAGTTGTCCCATTTGAAAAAAAGAGCGGGCCAATCTAACAAGTGCGGATGAAGTAAGTAAGGTCACAGTTTCAAGGAATGGATGCTGCTGGGCAGACATCAGCTTTACCAACTAGACTAGTCAACCTAATCCTTATATACGGGTATCTTGATACCTTAGATGTTTATGCCGATGAACAAGCAGATTTAGCGGATCATGGATAGGAGGCCAATGAAAAAGTCAAAGAACCCGGTGATTTCGGATATTAATTGGTACTTTTTCCTATCTTTCTAGAAGAATCTAGGACAGCTAGCGACGAAAACCAAGGCCTGCAAGCCGTGTTAACTGGGGTGTTGGACATAAATTAGTTTGCTAAGCCATAGAGCCGGGCCATAGCATTTGAAGGGCATAACGTGTTAAAATATGTTTCTTTTTTATGTTGGTAAGCCTTTTATTGTCTGGATCATCTGGTTATACTTATACTGGAAAGCCTCTATCCTCTTCTTTCTTTTTAGAGTTATTATGCCTGTGTTTTAAACCATATGTTTTCTTTTCTTCAGTGATATTGCTGTAATTTTTTTTACACGTAAGTAGAGAGAAGATAGGATGAGGATTGAAAGGAAATCTAGCAACAAAGAAAGATCGCGCCTTGCTCGTGTAAGTATTCCTATGATAGACGAGAATCCAGGGCAAAAAGTACGTACGTACTGTTGAAGCATCGCCTTCTTTCTCATCCTACCGTATCAGATAAGAGCTTCCAGGTCAGTGGGGGACCCATCCTCAATGCATTCTGTGCTCAAATACCTGCATGGTATGTGCAATAATGAGATTAGTTCACTAACTCGACCACTAAAGGGGAGCCCGTTCCTCCTCACTCATTCTGTAGCATCCAACTCGCTACATGCCCTTCACTTGTTCAAAACAAAGTACCGGTCGCATAAAAGCTAAGAAAAGAGAGGAGCGTAGTATAGCAAGCAATAGAGAAAGGCTAAGCCGGTCCCACCTCACCGATCAAAGAAGCTATCCGCTTACACATCTATTTTAACCAATGTCAGGTATTTCAAAAGAACTTGGCGGATTTTTCCGATAAATTCAGGATAGGAGATTTCACACGAAAAGGTGAAAAACCCCTCTTCTGGTTGGTCGAGCCTCTTCCATACCGCGAAATCTCGTGGCTTTTGAAGGGAGTGATCTTTCGAACTGGTCACCAAAAAGCATATAAAAAAATGCACTTAATCTATTAAGATAATAGCTGTGAAATCCGAAATTTTCGCATTCGTAACGAAAAAGCTATTAAAAGGAGCAACTTTTCGTGCTTGAAAATGAGTGGGGCAGTCAGGCCAATTTGCCCAATCAGGCTATGTATCCGCCAACCCACATGCTCACATACCACTTTACCCCGTTGATTATGACAGGAGATAACATGGATAATATCTCCACATGTAAATTGTATGCAAAATTTATATAACTTCTTTCTTACCGCACCCATTGAATGAGTCGCCCGAGGTCGTGTCATCTTTGATGTGAAACCCCTAAGGCTAGTCCTATGCCTTGTAATCGGTCATGGAAGCGTTACCTTTTTTTTTTATGCCGGGAAGTGGATGAGATTCGAGTACACGGTCCTTAATGAAAACGGATTTAGTCTTTGCTTTTATGCAATATTAAGAGACATCTAAGCATCTAAGAGAGGGCTTTTCTCCCTCATGAAAGGAGACTAAGCTGGGTGTCTTTGGACCGAGGACAGCTAGACGCGGTTCGCATACGAGTGGTTTGACGCCGTAGCACATGTCGTTGGGAAAGGTACAGTTCGTTTTCCGGGATTACGCAAAAACAAAAGGTAAACCCCCTCGCTTCTCACCTATTGGTTCAGCCTATATCCGCTAAGGTTCAACCGTACATGCGGATTAAAAAATGTATTCCCTTACTAAGAAAAGTTTACTAAAAGAAGGAACGACGACAGTGCCATTCTGCACACTTTCTATAACTATGCCCTTTGCCCATCTATTCTCAAGGATGCCCGCTTTGATTATTATCGACGATTCCTTCCTCACCTAAAGAGAAGTTCCTTTCTATGGTATATCTACCCGCCAACAGTCGTTTCTCTCTCTAACGCTCGACCCCCTTCTGTTCCTACGCTTTTCTCATCCTGATACGTCTTTGATCAAGCTGTAAAACTTACTTCACTTGATTGATGTATCCCTCTCCTCGATTTCCCATTACAAGTGAGTAACCTCTATATAGGAAGGCGGAAGCCTATTCTAAGAGGGCTATCCGCTCGAAGATCTTCGTGAACTTACTGGTACAGCATACACGAGTAACGTTGCTACGATTGATTCCTAGGCCTATAATTGGCGTAAGACCTTTTTCATCCAATATGACCTAAAGTGTCTCGTCCAACAGGTGGAGTAAAGGCAGCTTTAACCAATACTGCGAACAAAAGCATTTGGGTTTCATCCCGATCAGCTTTCAAGAAGAAGCTTCTAAACATACTTTACTTGATTGCTCTATCCCCTATGTAAAGTAGATAATAAGGGGGCGGAGCCTTACGATCAGAATAGTCGTAGTGTCCTTGAAGACCAGTTAGGACTTGCTCAAGAGAGTACTCATCAAAACTCAGCCTGATCTCAGAGGTTATTTCTTTCCAGGAAAACCTCCGGTTCGTTTTTTCCGTATGGGGCAGATTGGAGAGGGATGTGTTCTCAAGCTTTTCAAAACAAAAGGGCTGATGTGCGTATTTCGTCTGTAAACGTGAACAGGGAGGCGTAGCCTTTCCTCATGCTGCATTAAGACAAGAAAATTGGATGCTACATAACGCTGCTTATAATGTTATAACGCATGCATGCAACGTTGGAAGCGTATGACCTCCGCTTGCTCTTTGCTGCCATGCTATTGACGTGAGCATGCGGACTTCCTTTGGCAGTCGGCTTCCTTCTGACTTAAGACTGGCGCTGCGCTACTTCCTTACTGCTCAAGGCAATCTTTTTCATAATGAATAGGACTCATATACCCGCCTCGCTCAAAGAACCTTTGACTGAGCGCCTAGCTTGTTGATTAAGAACTTTGCTTTTTAACGCTCGCATGTTGCACGCTCACTAGCTACTTCCATTGCCTCATGCCCAAAGCGCAAGCTCATCAAACAGCGCTTTTGAGAAATTTGACAATCTTACTGCGTCCGGTGCTGCTTTTTTTGATTAAAAATTCCCGCTTTCGTTTCTTTATTTCATCATCAATTAAAATTCTTGTCTTTTTGTAAGAGTTGTTTTGAAATCCCCTAAATTGGCTGACAAGGGGTATGGGCAGTAAGGAAAACAAAGTTTGCTCGGGAGCACACGCACGTGAGGCTACTTTTTATAAAAGGCGGTCTTGTTTGCTCAACCTGCACCTCTTCCCCCCCAAAAACGCATTCTTTTTGATCATGTACGAAAGTGCACTTATGAGGTACCATGTCTTCAACCCAATCTCAACGAAAAAAAGAGAAGTTCTTAAATCCGAGAACGCATTTCTTTTCAACCGCTGCTTGTGTGAGAAAAGAAGCAACTGCTTCATATCTTCTGCCCTTAATGCCAACGCATTCACTACGTTCTTCCTATTCCATTCACTCTTGATCGAGCCATCTCAAACACTAGGCTGGGGGATTAGGGAACCCCCCTACGTTACAGAGGACAGAGGTGTCTTATAGACATAAACAACAGGACGAATATGCAAAGTAGCACCCAAAAGGGATTAGTACTTCATGGGTGTTTTCCTCTCCCAAAGGTCGTCGTAACTGCAGTTAGCCTCAAGGACCATTTCTGAGAATGGAGGTGGATTCAATCCCCAGGGAGTGGCTTCACGCTCAAAGTGCGATCGCGAGATATCTCTCTCATAATTAAGTATACGAAATCCTATCTACAATAGGTATAAAGGTTGCATGTAAGATAAAGGAAGGCACGTCCAAATCCAACAATGCACAGCTTGCAGAGATGGTGCCTGTCTGCCGTCCTATCTTCTTGGTGAGACTACTTCCATTTGCTAGCTTGCTTTGTGAGTCCAGTCTGCCTGGTGTATTGACCAAGCGTACAATTGTACCTCTGCGCAAGCCTATTTGTGCCTATTCAGTCTTCCATCAAACCCTGCAGACGAGGCATACGAGTCTTTCGCTAGACCAACCAACAGCAAGTCTGTCCCACTTTTAAGGAGAATGCTACGAGTTTATGGCCCTTTAGCCCTTGTTTTGGTTTGGTCAATTTATGTCAGATTTTTCCCGGATTCTTTAAAAAGTTTTGTTCGAAGAGTAAATTTCACTAAAGAAAATCCGGTTATGCTTAAAATCTTCGTAACTCTTTTTCTAGGATTTTTTTATCTCCGCAATCGGCTAAAGCTACTTCTGAATAGGCATTTTTTTCTACCCTCGATCGGACCATCCATGATTTTTGATCTGAAACCGCGGCTTCGTCCGCTGCATCTGCTCCGTCTGGAAATGTCCATCATGTGGAATAGGTAGCATCGGTAGATTGTTCGTTTTGGCCTGGGTCTCTTGCTTGTCTTGAACTACTTGACTTATTGTGGAGTTATTGTAAAGGTACCCGATTAGACAAGGAGAAATATAGACAGAAATAAAATCTAGATATATAGGGGTACCCGTCTTTACATGATCTGCTAAAGCAGCTTCCGGATCAGCTTTATATCTTCTTCCGTTGGATCTTCAATTGATGTCTGTAGAAAGGGAAAGTCAGCTTTAATTGCATTGAAGAGGGTAGTAGGCTTAGTAGGGCTCGAACCTACAATATCACCGTTATGAGCGGTACGTTTCAACCAATTAAACTATAAGCCCGTTGAACTCGCATTTTCATTTCGGATCTTCACATACAATTCTCTCACTTCGAGAAGAGCGGAACAGAAGGAGAGGATCAAACTATTTACGCTTACTCCTTACTATAATAGTAGTTATTTTTGTCCTTTCCTTTATTATAGTATAGCAGTATGATAAATAAAGCGTTAGGTTAGCTTAGTGATGGAAGTACACCACACGTGGTGCTGTAATTTCAATTTAATAAAGAAAAAAAAATTTTTTGAATAGATGTGTTCTAGCCGATATGATCAGAAAAGCGAGTCCTTTCTTAACTCGAACAGGCGATTTTCCCCTTTTGACATTTTTTTAGTTGGGTTTTAAAGATACATTATAGAATACTATTTTGAATTGTCCGATGAAGTGGATCGGGATGAATTCTGAATCTGAAGATGGGAGTTTCATTCTTATTATAATAAAGTTGCATACGCATAATAACAGGTAAAGGACAACAGAAGATGTCGGAATGATTCTACCGAAACAAAGTCTTCCTATGCGCTAACACTAGAGCAGCTATTTCATTATATACTCTCTCACTAACACCCTTTACTAACAAAGAAGGGCGCGCTTTTTTTTTGTTGGACAGGACATCTCTTAAGCCAATCGCGGAATCATTCTTAATTGGCGCCAACATACTAAGATCTTACTTACGTTATTTATTCACCTGCCTTCCTGTCAATTTTCGTGTAGGCTTTCTTCTCCGTCGCCCAATAATGGATCATTCTCAGGCTGTAAAAAAATCAGAAACGGATAAAACACTTTGCTTGATGCCGGAGTTGGCCCCCTGAAACTGACTATTTCGTTCTTAAAACCCCCTTTTTCAGTACTCGAACCAATTCTGACAATTTGAAAGGAAGAAGAATATGTGAACTCTTAGGAGCTTTCTTTTTCTTTTCGGCTCGAATCGAAGTCCCCTTATTGCGTGGATTTTTGACTGGACCAAGACGAGGAAGCGTACTGGATTAAGAGTCATCAGAAGCTCCTGCTGAGGAAGGTCAGAAGGAGTAACCTGTTCTAAACAATGCGGCAGTTGAGGCGGATGATGGGATGTCCTTACCATTTAGGGAATGCATTTGACGTAAATGATTCTTCCAATTACATATTGTAAAGAATCAACTGGTGAAGTTCTCAAAAAGTGTTAGCGGGGACTTTCTTTCGAATCTAATATAGGAAAAGCTTTACAATATATAAGATCAACTCAATTATCTGCTTGTCATCGGAGACTTCTCACCAACTGCTTTACCACCAGTAACGTCTTAGCTGGCTTTTTTTCCTACCCTTTCCATAAAAGAAGAAAGCTACTCGTCTAATGGAGTCTTTTATTCCTTAGTAACGGACTTATTACTACTTGAGTTCATATGTGACAGCCTCACTTTAAAGGCGTATCTCATATCTAGGGAATATTTGAGTGCATTCTTTAGTCTAGTAAGGAGCATTCTCCTTCCCTTGTGTATACCGCATTATCTTATTCAATCTAAGAAGGAAACCTCCTATCAACAAGAAGCAAAGGGACCAAACAACTCTCACCCCGCATGGCGGAACTCTAGTTAAGTAAAAGAGTATGACTTATAAGAGAATCACAAGACATAGAAACTCTAAGCGCAGCAGGGTGCTCACCCGAATCTTATATCTCAATAGCTATCATATCCGGATATGTAAGCAACTAGCAAGATAACAACTAGTAGACTATAAGCAGGTAAGCCAGCTGTGTTAACTTATAATAGCTCTAAATATCCTAGGTAACTACTATAAATATAGAAACTAATCCCAATTAAAAGGGGTATGGTATAATCATAATAGTAACTCAAGTGCTCTTTCAAAAACTAAGTAAACGCCAAGGCAGCTTGCCCGGGACGGGATGCTCTAAAATAGAGAATAGAATACAAACAGCTATAAGAGTCCCTTACGGACAATCGAAGAGAGAAACACCTCTTGAAAGAGAAATGTGAGGATGGAGCAGAAATGCGCTTAACGAAGAATTCTAAACTAAGCACGTACCATTGTATGTATGGTAAAGTAAGCAGCACTATAAGTTTACGTCTTACATGACAGACTTATCATGCTTTCTTACTATATAAGTGGCTTTCTAATGCACTTCTCCTAAGTTAAAGGATACTATCAACGATCCAAGGACTCTTAATATTACATAAAGTCTTTCCTTTTACCGAAAAGGTCCCAAGGCGCGGAGCATAGGCTAGGATTTGAGGGCTTTGCCCCAAACTTGCTTCCCATCATCAACAACAGCTTCATTGGTACGATTAGTTGGTTGAACTGGCGCTTGTCAACACACTCCACAACTTTCCACTGCGGTTGGCCCGTCCATAGGTGATGAACTTGACCCAATGCCAAATACTATCCTTCTGGGCCAAGATCAAGCTAAGATTTAGACTCATTTTATAACATAATTGATATGTAATCGAAGAAGCAAAGAGCTTGCGTTAAAAATATAGCTAGGCTTTAGTTCCTAGAAAAAGCAGGAGTAAACCCCAACAACTCCTATTATAAAAGTGCCATTAAGCCATAGTCTCCTAAAACTGGCTTTGCACCGAGGTTTCCTCCTTTACTTGAATACGAACATAGGAATGCTAGTTAGCGATAACTCCCCACCGCTTTACTGAGTGGGACATGCCCTGCTTTATGGCTGTCCGTGGTTTGAATTACTCTAGTGTCGTGTTTCGATCCTGCATCAAGTTTACTAGCTCTTCTAAAAAAGAAGAGGAAGAAACTGTGTTTAAAGATGGTTGTGGAATCCCAATCCTCGGCTAACAAGGTATCCATGCGCGGGATAGATGCTTTTATTTGGAGGCATAAGGCTTCGCGCCTCACTGAACCTGTAGGGGGGATAGATATCTTAGAGTAATTAGGACGTAGAACGGAGAAGCTGCCCGAGCATAAAGGTCGTACTGAAAGGGTTCCTTCTAGCTCTAATAGCCAACTTACTCCTTATCTAAGCTAATCAAAGGACTACGGACGTTAACAACCAACGTGCCATGTCGGAACGAGGTTAATCGAGGCTTCCTCCTCAAATGTCCTATCATAATTACGCACTTGACGGGAGATCTATACTATACTAAAGCCGGAGTTGTTTGAGTCGCTTCTTCTTAGCTCTATCTAGATTGAGTTGCTCGTCTCCTTTTATTCTAGTCGCTTAAGATCTTGCATATTTCTTTTATAACAAGCGTAGCGTAATAAACCCGCATGCTTCTCTATCTTATTATAAGAATAATTTTTATAGTAAAGCTACAGTAGATTATCGAAGAGAATCCTGCTTCCCCTTCTTTTTTTATACAAGAAAGCAACCACAAACGCCTTTGCTTTTCGATACTGGTGTGTCAAGCTCTGAAGCAACTAGAGTAGGTCAAAGCATTTTTCGTGGCAGTCGGAAAAAGAGCTTCGTCAACGGACAAGATATTCCCGTGCATGATCCTACTTCGATGGCACCGGCTTTCAAGTCTGAATTTTTGTCCACTAGTTCACGTTCGTGCCCGAGAGTGCTATGAGAAAGATTCGTCATTTATTTGGCGGCCCTTGAATCCGACTTATTTCTTATTTTAATTAAAATAAGAAAGTCTTTTCCTTTATACGTGTGTTTGCCGCTTACTTTCTGGTTAGGGGGTTACTTGCCTAGCTATGATCCATATACCCATTAGGGGTGAACTCATATATTTACTAAGTCTATTAAATCATCGGGACATGTCTCGTTCGACATATAACATATAAGTAAGTGGGCATATAGAAGAATTATATATATCAGTTGTGGATGGAAACTCCCACTCTACTAGAACACTTGTAGCACATTCCCTATTGTAAAGGCAGCCGGTTTAAGTTAAGCTGTTTGATGTGTAAATCGACGACTCTTGCATTCTTTTATAATTCTTAGTCGAGCAGCTAATGAGCTTCTTCTCACTAGGATTTGAACAACTGAATTATCCTTATTGGATCGCCCCACAAGTACCAGTTCTCATATACGTTCAAGCCTTTCAGACCTATTTATGCCAATGAATTAGATAAAGATTGTCCCCAGGTGCTCTAGAAAAGTAAACACACTATATCTCAATAGCATTAGAGTCTCAATCAAAAGGTCCTTGTTTTTATGGTATCTTATTATCTTATTTATAGAATAAAGAAATTATTCTTTAATCCCACTCTACAGAGGGGTACTTATTGACCGAAATGCGTTTTCAAGGGGCGAGTCTCATCTTCCGTCCTTCAACTAGACAGGAACTCTCATAACTTATCCCATATACATAAAGAAGAATGGAGCAAAAGTTGTTTCCTACCTTAAAAGTTATATGCAAAGGAAAGTATTCTAGTTTAACATGTACTATTTTTTTGCTCTCGACGATGCTAATCCAGCAGTTAGTTAGATTGAATAAATTAGAAAGACATGGTAAGAGAAGATCTCGTTCCTCTCCTATATGTATATGTATAATTTGAGAATTGGGGTTAACGAGAGTAATGTCCTTTTGATCGGAGGCGACTTACTTATTTCAATTTTTTTGGTTCCAGCCCATGCGGGTTTCTAAGGGCGTTGCTAGGGAAGCTCCCTTATAGTGAGTGTTTAATATTAGTGATTCTTCAGTCTGTTATAATAGACCCGGCTTTTTCTATATGATATAGGACTCATGTAACTCAGTTAAGAATACCGTTCTCTTATCTTATATAAGATAAGACTGGATTGGCTTTATTTTGGAATTCGAGTCCTTTTTTCTCTCTAAATGATTCCTTTGGTTACTCATAAATTTAGAATAAAAAAATCTTTGTGTGCTTTGATAAAAGGCCTATAAAGGCCTGTTGTCAGTGGACTACTTTGAACCCTTGTCTGTTGAAGATGATCCTGGCGTATAATGTCTATGAGTATGAGAACCACTGCTCTCGAGTAGTCCCATTTCAATAGAATAATTCTCTGCTTCTCGGTTTAGAGACTGATCCGATACTGCGCGATCTTTCTCTTTTCTATCTCAAGAAGTAGGATAAGGCTGGTTAAAAGACACTCATCATCAACTTTTCTTTCTGCATCAAAGCTTCCCCCGAGACGGACCATAACAAATTGTTATTTTTATGACGTACCTCTATTATGATAATACCAAACTTCGTCGTCTGCTTAGGCTGTGACTTCGTCTTCTACTTTACTTTATCTGATGTTTCAAAAAAAAAAAAGTAAGGCAGTGGTGAATGGGTGGGATGGTTCGGATGAACACCCTTTTTTTACACCTATAACTATTAAGTAGTAGAATTAGGGCTGGGGACCATCATCTGCCTACGAGATATTAATTAGAGCTCCCTCCTTTCCACCAGTTAGGGAATATAATGCGTAGTCTTTTCACGTAGGGGACTCTATGGAAAGTTAGAATCCCAATCTTTTTTTTTAGGGACGTCTGGAGCTCGAACTGACTTCCTGCCCTACTTAATTTACAAAGCCTTTATTAAACCCATATAATGACATAGAAACTCTCTTTTAGTATTCCACGCTTTCCCCGCCTCCATTTAAGTTTCATATTCCTCTTTTGAGGATCTATCTTATGAGCTCTTTCATAACCTGCCGGTCGAGCCTATCTTTTACACCAGCGATCAACTACAACCTAACATTCCATTCGCCAACATCTAAATCGTTCCTTCAACACCTATTAGTTGAGCAGGTAAACTACCTATCTCTACGATTGAGACATTTAATTACTTTGCGTTCCCATATCTCTTTAAACTGCGTACCCTATCTTGCTATAAGATGGCTGAAGCTTTCTTTTTTCCGTTTAACATATAATAATCCCTTCTTGGTATACCCACTCATAAGACGACTGCTTCCATCCAAGCCCACCCCTTTAACCGGTTGTCATCGTCCTTTATGCCCTATCCTCCCCTGCGTTAGCTCCTTCTTTTGACTTTTGAAAGCCGGCATTCTGTGCTTTAGGTCCTACTTTTGGCTTAAAAGCGTCTGTTCGATCGATGCATGCCCCTACATAGCCTCACTAAGCTCTTTTATCTGACTCTTCCACTTTGTCTGACGGTCGGTATACGTTCTTTAATCCGGGAAAGAAGTCCAATGCTGGATTGCCCCATCGAGCTAAATCATGTCGATATTGGTGGTCAAAGATCAAAAGAGGCGGATACCCTCGCTCCATTGGGAATAACGCGAGACATAATGATAAGACTATGCAACAAGGATAGGAATTTCGCCGCCCTATTTTGCCTCTTTCTTCTCGTGGAAAGGCTTCACCGTCAACAGTTGGCTCGTTTCATATCTTTCACGCGCTTCATTTGCTTATGTTTCAACTGCTTTTTTTAAAGACGCTTCCCTCCTTCTTGTCGTCCTCTTTCACAGGGAACCATTGCTTGGTTTCTTAAAAAGAATCCGATATAAGCATCTGTCTTTGAAAGACTTTCGGGAATTAAAGGGATTCTTCCATAGGATAAGAATGAACATGCCAAAAGGACGGCTTCTGTAATTGACACTCTGTCCTGCGATATCAGAATACGCATAAGAATAACTCTTTTCCCTATGCTAACAGCAAGTGAACTTTTATCGTTTCACTATAATACTCTGGAATCCACCTCTATTTGTATTTAATGAACCTATCCCCGGACCTATTGATTGCATTGGTTTGATCATTCGATGACGGACGGCAAGTTTATCAACTACTTTTCTTTTTTTTTTCGAAGACCCTGCTAGTACTGTTCGCCCGGAATCCCCCTAAGGATGGCTTTGGGCTCCCATTGAACCTGAGAACTAATTCTATGAGTACGCTTCCTGCTTAGGAAAGAAGTTCCTGGGTTTGGGAGCCGGGCTTCAATGCATGAGAAAGCGGTCCAGATGAAGCGGATGATCGAGACGAAAAAGAAGATGGGGCTGATGAGGAGGAAAAGGCATCTATTCGCAGGTGCGGCAATGGACAAATAATAAAAAGCATTACCAGAGTTCTTTTTTTAAAACGCAGTTTGTCTTATTGAGCCGAGTTTTGACTTTCTCTAGAAAGAAAAAAAGGGGGGTCAAGTAAGTCTGCCTTTCGATATCAGCAGTCTCAGTAGAAATAGAATCAGACGCATTTTCGATCGAGTGGGATCAAAGATAATATTTTGACTTTAAATTTATGATAAAAAAGAAAATCTAAGAAAATGGATGGTACCGACCCCATTCCCTACACTTGCTTCGGCCTCATCTGCTCCATTCGCCTTCTTTATAAGGTGTTTTTCTTTAATATGGAGTGAGCGGAAGGATACGCATTGCGCGTAACAGCAGGAACCTCCACTGAGAAAGATTTCACCTACAGCGATTAATGCCTTGGGGAAGTCCTAACTGGGTTCAAAGGACACTTCGTATATTCTATATATTTCATTAAGGCCAAAGGCCCTTCTTGACTCCAGGACTGTGGGGGCCTACCTCTATATACCACGTTTGTTTGGCATACGAGTTTTATTAAAATACAAAATCAGCCTTTCATCATTGAGGATCACGCCTGTAAATAGGCTGCTTCTAGCTTTTGGCACACTTTAAGCCTTTACTGGATTCCTATGCATCTTGTGTTATAATAGAGAACAGCGCCTTAATCTATATCTAAGTGCCCTATACACCCCTTTGGAAAGATGCGCTTATGTCAAGCAGAGTGAAAGACTTAACTTACTTTATGATAGATGCATTTGCTTTAACTTACATTTAATTAGAAACTTAGACTGAGACAGGATAGAGATTAGAGTTGTTATAATATAAGAAATGTGCGCTAATTACCGGAATATCTCTGTATATGAGGATTCCTGTGCACCATAAACAATTAGGGGTCAATCCACGGGTAGTAGGGGGCCCTTATAAGCATTCCTCTTGTATAATAGAGAACAGTTCTTTCAGACCCTATACACTCGGAACCCTAGCTATGCTATTATATAGAATAAAAGTATACGCATTCATTATGAGACCTCTTTTCTTATGAATGAATTAAGTAAGTAGCTCTTTTCCTCAACATAGCTTATGTGCTAATCTAATATAGTGTAATAAGATAAACGAGCAGCTTCTTTCTCATGGGGTTCATACTAAAGGAAGGGTCTTACTGAGTTGAGTTAGATGAGTTGAAAAAAATGCTTTTTCTTATTATATAACACCTATTCGCGTGATTATACCTAAAATTGCTTATGTCAATCCAGTTCCCGATCCGGATCCTGGCCCTAGATGCTGGACCTCATATGGAGGAGGGGGCTTACATTTCGGAAACAACTGGAAATCATATCACTTTACTTATCCAAGGCACCCGCTCTTGTCATATCTAGACTAGCAAACATGGGTTCCATTTCTCATAGAATCCTAATCTTAATCCTAATTGTAAGCAATCTCGTACGAGATTATATAAGAATATCTTAACATGAAAATAAAAAAGTAGTAGTCCACGCTTTATTTAGACCTGTATAAAGAATATCTATCAATCGGTCCTATTTTCGGTCCTATTTTCGGTCCTATTTATGGTAAAACAAAGGATTCTTTTAATTTATACGTTGTAAACTACCTGATCACCTAGTGGCCGATCACCTGGATCTTTATCGGCGTGGGGGAATGCCCGCTATTGTTGTAAAACTTTTTTTTCTCCGTCCGATGCATGCATTCATCTTAGAATGCGTCCTATTGTCTGGTTGTTTGTCCTCCTCGTAGAGGAAAGGAAGAAGCTTTATATATATATTATAGGCTCCGTGCATAACTTCCCTCCATACTCATCATTACACCCTTTTTCCTTTTTGTATATGATCCATTTCCACCTTCCATTGAAAGGTACCGTAGGACAAGACCCTCCCATTGGAATATCATATTAAGGGTATATAAATGAAAGTACCGCTCTTTCCAAGATCATCTTGGTCAGCATCCGTTTCAATTGTATCTTCGACCGAAACTTCGTCCGTGGGTGTTCCCCGGGAAACTACAGCTTTTCTTTGCTTCAAACTTCCAATTGATGATTGCACGAAACAGATTTGTTAGCAAAAAGTTCTTTCACGCCAGCATGTGATTAAGGGCAGACTTTTCCCCTGTTCGAAGGAGCAAGAGCAGCTTCGCATCCTTGTCAACGGCGGATTGGTTTTCGGGACATGCAGGACTCTTATGACCCTAATGTAGGGGCTCTTATTGAACATAATCAATTGAAGTAGTGCTTACTACAGCAGTCCTAGCCTTAACACCCGGGATTACACTTCTTGCACATCTATGCTAATAACTTGGCGACACATGGGCTACAATTTATAAATTTTATGCACGATATGACTGTAAGTCACATGTTAACCCTTGGAATAGGAAGTTTTATATAATAAAGGAGTGGCTTCCCATTAAATAAGGGGCAAAGCTGACTTCCGAGATTTAGGCTTAAGCTTTCCTTTGCCTTTGGGCTTGGGGCCCCCGCCCTACTCTTTAGTGATCGTGATTTAGCCCTCCCCCTGGGCGTACCAGGATCCGCTTGTTTGCTTTCCACTGTCTGAGCTCGGTTGGGACATACTAGCGGTTTGACTGAGATATAAGACCCTTTTGAATGACTGTCCACGGTTGGAAGGACTTAGGACTCGTTTCTTTCGACCACCCAAGTGCCGTCTTTCGGAGACTAGTATAACGTGTTTACAGAGATTCATTCCCATTCTGAGACCCTTTGACGTTTTCTTTTTATCGAAATACACGCCCGAGAAGCTCCCTTAGGAAGCTACAACAGTCGAAGTCTCAGCCCAGTTGAATTCAGAGAAAGAGATATTTATGGCGAAGTAGATGAAGCTGCTTCAGCTGTGATTTGCGCGAAAGAAAGGATATCTAAGAAAGGAAGAGCCAAGCCCTTATCTCAATTGTTTCCTTTTTACTTGCGTAATTCTAAAGAACCGGTGCTTGAGACATATTCTGCCCATATGACGATGTCAGAGGCGAACCCTTCCTTAATGTAATTAAAGGGCCTATCCTATCTATAACTACGAAGGAATTTTTATAAACCAGAGAATTAAATCCTCGTTCTCCAGACAAACGACGAAGGTAAATTTATTTTGAACAAGTGCACTAGGGCTCCTGTTAGTTTTGGGGCTTATTACCCCTTGTTTGTTTCGCCAGGAAGGGCTTTTTCTAAGGCGCAAGAACCTGTGTTTAATTTGTTTCATGTGTCCCTAACGACGTAACAAAGAGTGAGACAGATGAAAGGGAAACGGGCTTAGGAATGAAGTTTATTACCCTCGCAGCATCAATAACTACAACTGTCACGTCTGACCGATTGAAGCCCATTGACGGACCCATATCGAAAGAGACAGGGTGCTTTGCCACTAATATGAGTTCTTAAAACGAATTGGCCTGTCCATAAGTTAAGTAAGGAAAGCAATCACAAAAAGCGATTGGTCCAGCCAGCTTCCCCTACTTGTCAACACACTCGCTCGTTCATTTCATATCTATCCGTCTTTAAAGCGCAGGAAGGCGCACTTAACTCAATTTAGGTGGGGCCTACTCCTTTCTTGGTGGGGTGAGCGGGATTTCCTTCTATAAAAATGTACGTTCCATGGCAAAGTGCCCTTTGTTTGATACCCGTCGGGACTTTATCGACACTTTTTTCCCGTACTTAAGACGAAACGTCGTCAGCTGCCTTTATTGACTCGACAAATCTTGAAATTTTTTTTCGTGTAGTGTGTGACCCATAAAGGTAGGACAATTTGACCCCCCCCGTCTTCCAAGCCAGAGGTAATCTACAGTACACAGTATTTAAACTTGGATTATTCCGCTTCAGCTACTGATGAGATTTCATCTTTCTTTCCAAATGAAGCCCGCCCCGCAAGGACTTCCTTGTCTGGGTCCTCTTCGACCGCAACTCCCGCAGCTGCTATATAAAGTAACTGTTCAGGACCATTATACGGATATAAATTATATGGGTAGCGCGCGAAAACGTCATCTTTCAAGGGTTGACCCTTTACTTTCACATTCCGAATTGTAAAATAAATTACGAGCTTGGGCTCTTGGCATACGGAGAAATGCTTCCAAAGAATCTCAGCATTTTCTAAGAAAGGCAAAAGAAAGTTTGACATATTATTGGAGTATTGACCTCTTAAATTACCTATTTTTTACTTTATACTATTTGGGTTAGATAATTAAGTAAAGTCAGAAGTCTAAACTTTTTTCTTCGAATTCGTCCAGAAAGAATTCAAGAAGATCTTGATCAGTAAATGCTTCTTTAACTGACGCGCTTAAATTACGAATACCTACCATTCTACCCCTCAGGTGGTGTATAAGAAAAACACTCCAATCTTGGGAGCTACCCCGTTGATGACATCACGCGATACTATAAGTTGGAAAGATAAGAGTTTGAACGCCTTTACTGGTTGGAATGCCTGGATGTTCGTCCTTTCACGCCACCAATCCTCCTTTCTCCGGCGAAAAACCCAGTCATACGATTCCATAGGACTCATTCCTCAGTTCATTGGATTTGAAATATCTTATTTGATCCCGTAATTGGTCGAGTGAAAGGAGCCGTCAAGATAGCCTTTCTTCTCTTCCGATGAGTGAAAGCTATGTAGCGAGTAGAATGTGAACGAAAACACTACTCGACGAGAGTCCATCTTTTATTAAATATTCAAGGGGCTACTCTGAAAAAAGGCGCAAGGGAATGGGCATTAGGGTCTAACCCACTTCCTACAGTGGAAATGATCCTTGTGATATATCAAACTAACAGAGGAAGAAAAGTGGTGTGTTAGCCTTCGTTCGTGAGCGTAGCCTCAGCAATCCAATTTTTTTTTTTCACATAGGACAGTACTTATTGAACAAGTGCAAGTGAAAGAAGCAAGTTGGCTTTGAGTGAAGTGAGATGCGGGTCTCTTATGACTTACAATGCAAGGCTTACATGGGACCAAAATATCCTTAATGCTCTTTCTGACTCCTTTAAAGGCGTATCGCGACGAAACGAGGCTCTTTATAGCTGCTCGCATAGAGAAAGACGGCCGGCAGCTGGATTGGTTCAAACGAAAGAAGGGAGCGGGCGAGGCAAAAGAAAAGAAGAGGCTAGATTTCATTTGATTGAATTTAATCTGAAACAGGTTAGTTATCTTATGAAAGTAATTTGCCGGACAATTCTCAATTCTCTGTTAGAAATAGAACTGGAATTCTAGGGCTTACTTAAGTTGCAATTCCCTGGTCTGTAACAACTCTTCTTTACTTTAAGCTTTTAGGGCTCTTCCTTCTCAATCTCAAGGTTAGACCTGGAAGAGTGGGTTCCACAAAGCCAACAAGGGGTCTGGAAATCCTTTCCCCTGACTCATCTCGAAAGAAAAGAAATGCCTAAACCTAAATTCAAGTTACATACGTATTATAGAGAAAGCCTGCTCTTGAAGGAAGAGCCTTTTTGGTCCCCTAGCTTCCAATCTTATCGCACGTTTGATTCTAAGTCCCTTCCTTTATTTTAAATCTTAGCCCTAAAGGAAATGGCGCTGGCTTTAGGTCGAAAGAAGATCTTGTCCCAGCGGTTGACATATGTTTCACGGTGGGTTTCAATCCAACTACATTTCTTTCTTCTTTCTTATTCCGATCTTATATAATACAATATATGATGCCCTTTATTTAAGTAGCGAGTGAAGGAAGGAAGCGTCCATTCAGGAAGCAGCTATCCTCTCTTTATCTCTACACTATGAAAATAAGGAAAAAAGCGGAGGAAAGGAAAATGCCAAGCCATTCACCCAACCCACTAAGGTATGGGGTACTGCAAAAGAGGCAGAAGGCAGGGGACTTGGTCATATGATCGAGAAAAACCAGACCCAGGGGCAAGATAAAGGTTGAGCGATTGATCCTTGTGATCATCTTTTCATTTAGTTACTTCGGAACGAACAAGACAAAGAAAGAAACGAGGACAAAGTACAAGGGGCGAGAGGTTGAGAAGACCCGCAAAAGAAGCTGCTTTAGCTGATCGTGGATGGAAAGAAAAAGGGCAGGCTCACTTGCTTTTTCCAAATAGAAGTGGCTTTAGAACGTTTATCGCCCGACCACTTTAAATTAATATAGACTTAAGGTATGAGGAGGACCAAGGTACCTATGCTGCTCAAAGGCTCCCGCGAATTTATGGCTTTTTTCTGACCCGCCAAGGACCCAAGCCAATGCATGAATATTGAATTTTTTGGAGGGCTTTTATCCTCTTTTCCTACATCGAAATGTGAAAGAATTCTTTTAACTACAGGCTCGCTGACCTATTCTATTAGATTTTTGATTATGATATCGTAAAAAATCCTCATTAAGATAGGTCGAACCTGATACAGAAGGGTAAGGAGTACACATTCGCCTTCTTTTCTGTATCTAGTAGAATTATAATATGAATTAAATTTGATGCTTACCTTTGGGCACAACCTTCACATCCGGAATTGATCCTAGTTTTTGCGCCGCCCTCAGAAAAAAAAAATAAAAGTGGTTTTGTGACAATACGTCTTGAAGGACACAGGAGGCTTACTTCGTTTGATCGATATACCTCTCTATTAGTGAAGACACTTCTTTATTACAGATAAGAAAGCGATATTATAAGGACGAAATATGCTGGATTTAGGCCCAAGCATTGGAAGAGATGGGTTCACGCGTGACACACCTTTCAGCACGCGTTCACCAGGATGGATCTTTGAGCAAGCAGGAACCCATATTACAAGGGCAGCTCCCCCTATATTATATCCGAGGATCCCCTGCTTTAGAATTATGTAACTTATGTAAATGTAAGAAAACATAAGCCTACTTTAAGAAATTATATACGCTCGAAGCGACAAGTTCGCCTTTTAGCACTGCATGTGGGAAAGTCTTTTATAGCCAAAGCCAATTCTAAGGGCTAGAACTAAAGTGAGATCTTTCGATAGGAGGACCCCGGGACTGTTGTTCGCCGGATGGAGTTAAGGAAGTCTTGCAATCCTTCAAACAAATTACGTGTTCGATATTTTTTATACTATCTATCAGCAAGGAGACTCCGCAACCGTTATCCTCAATCTGACGCTTTTCTTCGAACGGGTCTACATACAGTTCTCGTTCTAGCATTCATGAAAAGGGGCGGGAAGCCCTTACGTACTCAAAGAGTATTATAGAACAGTTGAAGTAGCATTTTCTTTCTATAAAAAAAAGATTCTTTTTTTTTTTTACCCCTGTAACGGTCTAATCCTCAGACCTGGTCTAGCGTGACTTCTTTTTTAGGCTCCTTTGGTACGAAACTTCCTATTCTCATGGAGCGCCCCCCTAATTCCATATGCTGCACACGGTTAAGGTCCCCCTCCTAAGTAAGTGGTATGTGGCACGGATGGGAGCATTCGGGACAACAGTAAGTGGATAAATTTGAAGAAGTCATCACCAGGCAGGCTCATGGTCTGAAGACTAAGGGGTAGGGTATGGTTTCCTCGAATGTCAAAAAAGAGAAGTAAACTCTGGACAACCTCGCATCTGATTAGCTAGTTGGTAGGGCAATAGCTGACCAAAGCTGCTTTCTATCCTTAATTCGTCGATGAGTGGAAAAAACAAGCAGTTCGGTCGGAATTCTCAGCAGAATAAGCTGGAGTTGATCCCGAACGCATGTGAATCTACAGCAAGAGCAGTTCTCTTTTTTGACACCATTCGGTTGATCCATTAAACGGGCAGTCTTTTCTTGCTCTTGTCCCAAAATAACTATTCAACTTCTTCTTACCGCTAACACCTTTTGAGTTACTAGATAAGGGGTGGCCGGCAGCTACATTTAAAACGAAAGTCCAAGTACCCTCTTTAAAGCTTTAGAATAAGAGTGAGCGACGCCCTCATATCATGTGTTTCGAACTTTTAAACTCAAATTAAATAGAATACACTCGATCCCTGGAGCTAGCTTTTAGCCTATAAAGCGTAAACGTAAAAGGGGCCTCGAGGAAGACACATCTCACTGGATTTAGGAATCCCTTCGCACCCTTCCGTCAACAACCTCGTCCGCTACATCTTCGATTTAATCAGTAGCCACTTGGTCGACAAAGTTAGTTAATCTTCCAGCTGCTTTCTCCGTATGCTCCGTAAATGCGTTTACTTAGTTTTCCGGTCCAGCTCGTGGTACAGCAGCTAATGGTCCAGCCATAGTTTCTTGTACTGCTTGTTCTGGTAAGTAATTGTAAGTAATTGCTCTCCTTATATAGAATCGACCGGTCGATTAGCTTCTCTCCACCAAATCCCTAACTCGGAACCCTCTCCTTGTTCAATAGGTGTGAAGCCCTTTCTCCACTGTTCGAGCAACGACATAAAATAAGGTTGTTGCGGATGATGAGACAATGGACGAAGAAATTACGACACTTGTTGTTGATGCAGTTGAAACTTCTTTCAAAAAAAAGCATTTACTGAACATTTGCCTTGTTATCCGAGATAATGTAATCTACTCAAGTATGGTTTCTTACCCCTAAGGGGTGATCGGAACTAAGCATTGGCGAAGGAACATTTCCTGCCGGGGGTAGGTGTGCCACAAGACAAGCCCTTGAGCATGATGGAAAGGAAAAGATCTTTGCAAAACCAATAATATAACATTAAGACAATTCTCTTATCTTAATTCTTATTGCTTGCTGAATGAGTCCTAGACATGCTATCATTTGACCCAGTAAGGGTATAATATTATATATAAGAATATTATGTACTACCTGCCCCACTATTGCTCTATGCGGCGGAAGTATGAAAGAACTTCAATTCTATCAATTTATAACTAGGAATCCGACCCGGGACATTCACATTGTTTTGTTGGCGAAACGTTAGAAGAGTGGGCAACCCCTAATTGAGCATCTTTCCGTTCCTTTCTTCTTTGTCTTAAATATGCGAGCTATGTCCTTTCCTCTACCGAAGGTCGAGCTCCAGACCTCGCTGTAACCCGAGTTAGCCACATGGGCCTCTTTACCTAAAAAACCTGGGGAATTTGCTTGTGCGGCGCTCGCTCGAGAGGTGTTTTCAACAGAGTGGGGGCATTCCGCTTTAAACTAAATATAAAAATCTTTTGTCTACCAGTGTAATAGCATACCAGATGAGACTTCATTTTTGGTAGATCATCGGCAGTTACCGACTACCCATCCCTTCTTCCCGGGGGTCTATTCGAGCAGAACTCAAAAGCAGGATTTGATACTAGTATATTATGATCAACAAAAGGCTTCGCGTCTCACCGTTTGAGCGTGTCTCTTCCTACTAAGAATTAGGGGAAGTAAAAATTTCTAAGATTCCAAGACCGGTTAGTAGGCAAGTGCTTACTATAACTAAAGGGGACTCTTTCCTCTTTTTGTGTTCGCATTCTAAGTCCTCATCTCAATCGTTGCCAAGCCAAGGAGAGGAATTTCGTTTGAGCGGGGCCCTAATAAAGAAATCCGTATTCGGTGTCGTCTCTCTCGAAACGAGGCTCGCAGGAAGCATAGTCCGAAAGTGTCTTGATTCCTTCACGCACGAACTTAAGCGAAGATCCTCCTTAGTCCACTGGATTGCATAGTCCAGTCATAATAACTCATCAATATATTTCCTCGCCAACGAGGCAGCCTCCGCTTCCATATGCGTTTCGGAATAAATACGCCCGCTCGTTCATTGAGGGCCGGTAAAGAAAATGCTGACAGTGGTTTTGTCTACTCTCATAAGTACCCAAAGGACTACAACATGGCTTATTTACTCATTTCATCAGTAAGAGCTCTTGTAAGCCCGCCAAAGAAGGGCCAATTCTTTAACAAACAATTAAGCATGCTAATGCAATCAATTGGGATAGGTTTAGAGGACTATGCGTAGCATAAAAAAGAAAGAGGAATCAAACTTTCCGATTCCAGCTTTCTATTCCCAAGGGAAGTTGTCGACTAATAAAGAAGTAGTTTCGACCTACAGTAGTATGCCCACACGTAACACCTGTTCCAGCACATTTTTCTCTGTTAACACGATGGAATATTTCACATGCAAACTGTTAGAGCAGGCCTAGATATTCTCGGGATATGCCCATTAACTAATATCGCCTCCGCCTTGTGCATTTAACTCCAGGAAAGCTTTTGGCACTTACTTAACTATATTCTTCCAACACTCTCAACAAGTACTGTTCTCAAACCTCATGTTACGACATTGTTCATGGTGCAGTAGCACCTGTCTTTCCACCACCAATTCTCACCCTTCCTTCTAGGCAGCACCAGCTTTGTCTTCATGCGGAAAAAAGCATCCGTAAAAGCTTAGTCTTGCTCGACTTATACTTATGCCTCGTCTTCGGCTGGGAATGAGGCTAGTTCTACTCCATCTGATGTTATCTATCAGTATTTTACTCATCAACAGCTGAATCAGCTTCAGTGGCCTCAGCAAAGGATTTTACTTAGGAATCAAATAAGGTTGAAGTCATAGATATGAGAGTTCAGGGTTAGGGGATTAGGCTCATAGGTCTGACAAGGCCCGAGGTATCGCAGTGATTGGTCGAAGCCGCCTTCTACACTACTTATGAAGCGACTTCGTCTTTTTCTATGTCTGAGACTTTATTCTGAATCTAATTCCTTTTCTTAGACTTATAGGTATCCAAGTGATGGGCCTACCTTTTCGACGTCTGGATCAACAAGAAAAGAACTGCTTCTACTGTTGTTTTACACGAAGATTCAGTAACAGTGAAAGATCGTTCCGCTTGTCATTGCTTTCTTCTTTCCGACTTTTTCTAATTCTAGGAAAGTAGCACCCAATACTTGGACTCATAAACTCACGAAGCAGGTCGTTTATCGAGATCCAAATGACACCCAATATTAAATATTAATGGACAGTCAATGGATCCTTTTTGGGATTAGGCATTGAACAACTACACATAGGAAATAACCAAGCAAGTCTTTCAAAGAAAGCAAGGGTAGCCGGAGATCAACCTTCTTTCTGTAGCGCAAATGTCCAATGACAACGTTTCTGCTTTATCTGCTTGCTGCATTCAGAATCTTCATTCCTTTCAATGAATCCCCTTCCTATTGCCTGCTATATTAAGTCTTGCTCGGATAGCTTGACATTAAATAAAGATAAAGGGGATTGTCCGTATTAGGAATCTTTCTCCTACTCGTGGTAAATTCCTCTACTTCTTCCCTATGTATGCGTGCTTTCTTGGTAATGGTTATATCCTTTTGTTCTAAAAGTTGCTGGTCTGGTTTACTTTCTTGCTTCAAGCCATATCTCTTTCTGCTTGACCACATCACCCGCTCTAGTTTTTTGCCTTGGTTTCTTCTTATTCTACTTCATCGGCTCTCTTTGCTGCAGCTCTAGCTCTATTTAGAATAGACTCAATTAAAAATGGGTGGGCTGGATAAAGAATATGGTTACGATCCCTTGATTCGAACTAAGTTGGGCGTTAGTGAGAGGTCTTGCTCATATACCTATAAGAAGATAATTGAAGGCGTATCCACTGGAATCCCTTTTAATTAAAAGATTCAGTCTCTTTTTTCTTTGGTCGGTTAGATAAGTTTAATTCTTCTCAAGTTGGCCTAGACAGGCTGTCTCGTCTACACCACTATATAAAAAAAATGTCAGTATATTAATTATTAAATTTACATGAACTTACATGAGAGAATAAGATAGATACTAGGATAGATCGCGCAAAAGAGATCGAACCTTATCCTCGTTACTCTTGACCAATAATTGTCATTCTCTTTTCTTATAATGAACCTTCCATTCTCTGCCGGGTCGAGCAAGTAGTTCATAACTCATAAACAAGGCAATCCTAGACTGTGCTTTTATGATGTGAAAAGAAAGGCAGTTCACAGAGGCTTTCTCTTCCTGATTGCAATTGGATTCTACTATTAGAAAGCTTCTCCTACTACTTAATATCATCCTTTTTTCCCTATTGAAAGAATCCTACTACCTTATGATGCGGGCCTTTCTTCCCTTGTATAAACTCTTCTAACCTACCTTTAACTGTAAAAAAAACTTAAACAAGGGGCTTTGCCTGCGATTCCAAGGATAAAGAAAAGGCGACTAAGCTATAACTTGCAATTTTATAATCTTAGCAAAGTCCTGCTATATACAAGCTATCTGAACACAATTAATATAATAAGCGCTTAAAGCCCACTGCCTGCCCGATCTTATAATTATAAGCAGTTTGCTTCCTCTACTATAGAACAAACGGGACGTTAGTATAAGGATCATTCGAACAAGACTAGAACAGAACAATATGATAAGGACTACTCTCTATTATAGGTAAAGGTGCATAATTTTTTAAAGTTCTGGGAGAAAGCTATGGACTATATACTATAAAGAATTACCAGTGGAAAGGTATCAAGTATTCGTTATAAAGCATATCCGATAAAGCCTTAGTGGGCTAGATCCGGGCATTAGCAGTATAAAGAGAATATAATTATCGAGAAATCTTCTTTAGTTAGGTAGCTTACTATAATGTGGTAATTATAATATGTCTTAGTATAAAGCGGGAGAAGTAGTGCTTGTCAAGTAGGCTGGCAAGTCTTAAAGCTAAGACATTTGATTCTTGTGGAAAAGCTTTTATTGTAGTTTCATAAGAGAGCTTTTCTCTTTTATCTATTCTTAATGCATGAGTTGACTACTTATCTTATATTGGATTACAGTTTTCCAGGGTAGGGTGCAGATTACATTCTTTTTCTCAGTAGTAGCTCACTTACACTTGCTGTGCATGAAGAACGGCATATACTTTAATTACTTTATAAGAATTCTTCTGGATCCCCTGAAAACACTAATGCTTTAGGTCAAGTCTGTTAACGTCCACACCTCACATATCTTCCTCTTGTCAATTCTTGGTGTAATAGTCTTGTTGACATTTACTTGAAGCCGGTTTTAAAGAACTTCTCCCCCTGTCTTGCGTTTGTGAACGAGTTCTGACGAAATGGCTTACATCAAAAGACTTTACGCCAACCTCTTAATCGCTCCATTAATACTAACAAAAGTAGCCTACGGCGCTACATTACTTTCGCTCTCTGGGCTCGTTTCAAGTCTTTCTCTCGCTTGTTTCATAGCTTTCGGCCCTCGTTAGTGGGGGCACTTACTAGGCTAGTTTACTTATAAGATCAAGACATAAGTAAAGCCCATTTTACTTCTTAATGCCCAGTAATGACAAGTGCTTTGTCCTATTGTTTTATAAGACCCTCTTTTTTTTTCTGCTTTTCCGGAAGCTTTCTCTTAAAACAGGAGCTTCTTACCCTAGCATGTAATGACTCTAGTTTTGACTAATTCTACATAATTCATGGTAATGGGGCAACTTCTCCTATCTATTTTTAGTTGGCTGTAGTGAGATTGACGTTGGTTGTTCGCTTGTTTAGAACTTCAGAGATGGCTTCTCTGCTATATTCTAAGGGCATAGGGAAGTCGGACTATTAGTACTTCGGGACAGAATGCATATAGCAATTAATGCAGTGCCTTTTAGCTCTGCGCTCGAACTAAAAAAGTATACCACCTCTAAGTCAGATAAAAGTCCCATTTGTATTTGAGAATATCACTGATCTCAATAATAGGGATTAAGCTTAGTAGTCGACGGGTGGTGCTCCTACTAAACAACCGACCCTCCTTATTCGTGGAAGTAAGACTCTGGCTCTAGCTAGGAAAGATGAGCTAGTGGCAACCTTTTTTTACTAATTAGGGGGCTTATTACTCATTGCGAATTGCCCGATTACGTGAGACACTTAACTTATTCCTTGGGTTGAACCCATATAGATATATAGGGCTATTCTTGAGAGGTTGGAGTCTCGGCCAAAAAGGTATCTTACAGACCTGTCTCTCGTGGTAAGCTTCTTCATTTACTGCTAAATAATTAAAGCAGATTTTATATTATACGCTATTTTTTCATATTATTAGGAATAAAACTTACCGTATTTTTTCACAAAAGAGAACCCATTTGGCGCTCGTGAAAAAAACTTGCTCTGTGTATATGATTTCTGAAAACAAGGCAATTTCAACTTAGAAACGAGTTTCTTATGCGGTTAAATTCTTATAGAAGTATAGATGGGAATTTTCAACGAGACTCACTTTTCACTAAGACTAAGACAAAGACACAAAAAGAGAATTTATTTCCAGCCCAGGAAAAGACAACATGATTTTGAGACTTTCCTGAGGATTTCTGCATCAATTAACTTGTTTCGGGTTTTTACACAGCAGATTAAGAATTCAATGCTCTATGCTACTAGCCGGGAGTTGCACCCAATACAATACATAAGAAGTTTGCCTAACTCCTTTGTAAAGTATAACCTATAGGGTACACAGCGCGTGCATATGCAGCCTCAAGTACACCTTAACAGTAGAGCTCTCTTTCGCTTTAAGTCTTTTGATCGTTAGCATCCTTAAACGAACAGCCATCTCGCTACGGAACTCCCTCCCTAAAAGAGCCACCTTTAGAATTCCATTTCGGAATTACATTAGCAAGTATCCTGTGCTTTTCAGGTATTCCACTCTAACTGCCTACGCGCTGCGGTACTCCGCTTGTGGGGCGCTTTTACTCAACTACTTACTAGACAGACTACTGCCTTTTTGTACGTGTAATGTCTTTTTCAACAAAAGCTGATCCCAAATCAGCAGCAATAGGAGCACAGCAAGACATTTCAATAAACTCTCTTTTTTCTTAGAGTATACTCTGTTTTTGCCATACTGAGGCTGCTTAAAGTACTAGAACCAGCTTTCTTAATTAAGTTGAAAGAAGAAATTTTTAATAGCTATTATTTAAGAGAGTTCTTTACTAATTAGGACACATCCAATAGAGGCATATCAACATAGTTGGAGACTGCTTATCCATCTTATAGAAAAGAAGGGTCTACACCACATCCGAGACATCATAAAATAAAAGCAGAAGATTCCTATTCTGTAGATACAGCTTGAGTTAAAATATACTACAAGAGAAGGGCTTGATTGAATATAGCACTTCGTAACGAACAAGGAAACATGTGCTGCACATGATGTAGGATGTTAGAGTTAGAGTGGAACGGATGAAACAAATAGTGGAGAAGAAATAGCATTCCAAAGTAATCTATAACTCATTTAATAATAAGATAAGAATGAAACTCGTATTACAAAGTTGACAGCTCTACCTGATACAAGAACTCTTTTGGGGCGTTTATACAATATCAACAAAGGAAAACACTTTCATAAGTGGTAAGCAAAGCCTTTTTTTATACGTAAGGAACGGATGCTCTTGTTTACACTGCTTAGGCTGTACCAAATTCAACTAGTAATTGGGAAAAAGGACAGGTAATGGATACGTCGTGTTTGCAACAAAAAACACAAAGACGCACTCATTGGAATTCTTCCCGCGTGAAGATTATCGTATGTGATCCAGGAATAACAAAGAATAACAAAATGGGGCTGAAAAAAAAAACAGGGAACGGAAAATAACATTCAAAGAGGGTAGCCCATTTGCTTAAGACATGCAAGTTGGAACATGCCTTCAAAGGAAAAGAGCTTTACATAGATAGGGAGCTTCTTTCCAAACAATCTAACTGGAAATCTTGAGGCGGAGCGCTTTCTTGATGAGCCTACTTCGATTAGTAAGTGGGTGCTGATCATTAGCTGGTGATCGGCCAGACTGAGACACGGCCCGGACTCCCAAAGGAAGGGGAATCAGAAGGGGCTGACATCCAGCAAGATTTTGTGAGTGAAGAAGAGCACTGTAACTAGTAATGTAACTGGGCACAAGCTCCTTCGTTGAGTGGGCGATCAGGACCTAAAGGCGAAATCGCAGCCAAAGTGAGCTTAAAACAAAGCTTGCAATTAGAATCACTGCCTATAGCATCGGCGAGAAGTTCGACATGTTTCGAGCTCCTTTTTCTGAATTCTCATTCGAAGATGGAAAACCATCAAGCTAGGGTGTCAAACTGATGCCTTTGAAAGACCGAGATTCTCAAGCATTTTAAAGTTTAAAGAAAGACAGAATCAAGTCAAAAGATGCAAACAAAGAAACAAAGAGTAGGGAACTGTTATTTTGCAAAGTAGTTTGAGACTGGCCAAGATCGACTCCCTCCAAGCCAAAGGACTCAAGTATGTGGCAAAATACGAGAAGAACCCGCGGAGAGGGGGCCAAAGAGGGTCTCAGAAATCAAGCTCAATGGAACTCGGCAAAGAGACCACGTGAAGGAAGAAAGTCAAGGAGGATGCCAAAACGCGTCTTCAAATGAAAGCGCTTCTCGGGACACAGCGAGGTATGAAGACATCTCGTATTAAACAATTGAAAGAAAAATGAAAAGCATGACTTTTTCCGCAAATTCAAGGGAAAGGGTTTCGAAGTTCGAAGAAAGAGAAGTAGATCCAGCCCAACTAGGGGTATGTTGGGATTTGAGAAGAGCAGCACCTTATGATCTTTATCACCAATTGGATTTTGACGTACCAGTAGGTACCAGAAGAGATTGCTATTTAAGAGTTCTACCCGTTGTAAAGCTAGGCATGAAGTATGGGGCTTGATGAGGCTAACTAAGCTGAGACGCCGGAGTTGGCTGCTGGCACAAGAGGGAGGTGCCTTAGCGCCTAAGAAATGAAAAAGCAAGAGCAAAGAATGCCTTCTCATTGTCCGTTGACCTTCTTCCAGACCGCCTTTTTCGGACAGAATGCCATTTCCTTTCAGAAATCCACTTTTCAAGCGTGACTTTTAAAGAATCCCGTCAATTTTCGACTGAATGCCATTTTTGAGTCTCACATTTGAATCAAAGCGGGGTTTTCGTGACTGAAGTAGTTTTTCCTTAAGAAATGAAAAAAAAAAGAAAGATATTTTTAAAGAAAGCGGTCTTTTTTTGTTTAACCGGCTTTTTCCTTAATAAACAGACTTTTTGACATGAGATTTTTAAAGAACCCGGGAATTTTCGTCATTTGAC
>JAYMSE010000038.1:0-83677 GCA_036897945.1 Silene undulata | reverse complement strand
ATGACTCATAGAAAATAAAAGGTATACACGTAAATATCAGGAGAAGAGGGTCTCAAGGCAACTAAAGTAGGAAAAGCAAAGAGAACTGGTAAGCTATGTCTATAGCAAGCTATGTCTATAGCATCAGAAGCAACCGACGATTAACAATTCTGGAAGGTTTCCGCAAGAACTATACAAGAACTCTAAGAAAAGGAACTCTGAATGGACGCGGGAAGGTGCTGGTATCTCCAATGGACCTCTGCCAAGTATGAACCAACACTAAATAGTTAGCCCCAAAGATGTTTAGTTAGCTCGCCCCCGGAAAGAAAGACAGAGGATTTATAAAAAGTTGGGTAGGATGATTAGGTACTACTTGCTTTTGCCTTGTATAATATTCTGATAAAAACATTATTCTACTATGTCCCAACAAGAATCCAAACACAACAATTTCATAAGACATTCCCATTACAAAGAGAGTCGGGTGCTACCAAAGAAAGAAAGTCTACTCCGGGGGAAAGCTATAACCGGTAGATATCAGCTTACCTCCTTATATATAAAATGACTCATAACGAGCAGCTTCCAGCACTTGCAGAATCATAAGAAACAAAAGAGCATTAGAGTGGGAGGTCCCACATAAACAGGGAAGAGCGCGTGCAAGATCCACTATAAATCTTATATTGTTGGGCGATAAATCCTTAAGTTAAGGATAGGCTAGAGTCCCCGGCTTATTTTCTATCCTACTTGTCAACATCTTACTTTAATACTCTATATGCTCTTTATATTCACTCCGGATTAGAGCAGCGAACTAACGCGCTACGGGACTCCGCTCTTCCTACTGTTTTTATATCAGCCATATCTTTCACTGTCTACGGAAGTATGGTTGTTGATGAACCAGCTGCGGATTAATCAACATAAATGGTCATAAAAATTCATAAAAGATATAAGATTAATTTTTTTTTTCAACGATAAATGAGTGCTTTTACGCTTCTGCGGAGAAGATGAGACCAATAGGAAGAGGAGGCGCGTTAAATATTAGGACGAATCGGATCTTAGTGATCAGAAGGTATGTAGTGAACGGGTGGAATCCCCGAAACAAGTAGCAAGTAGCCCCAGATTTTTTTCTTAAAGTAGTAGGCTTAGCTTAGTAAGCGATGAAAAATGGATGGTTGTTAACGAGTAGGATGCTTCCTTGAGTGGACTAGCAAAGCTCGAAAGGCTCGAAAAGCTCCTAAAGAGAAGGTTGGGTGAAATGCCCACGTGTGTTAAGTAGGAGAGGTCTGGTTTGAAGCATAGATCGTAGATCATGGTGAAAGGCTCATCCTTCTTCTTCGGCTTCCTTTTGATTATTATTAAGGGGCTTGGGTTTCAATTACTTTGTCCCTTGTAGCTGCGGCTATAGCACGTGTGGTGCTCACCTGCGAAGGCTTCATCATAAACAAGAACTTCATCCGCCCCAATCCCTACTTTTTACTTGCTTCGCTTTATTCTTTAGTAGGCCTGCCACTTCTCTGCTTTCCTGTGCTTGCTTTGAAAACAGGGTTGCTCCCGCCCCGGAACTCTCAGGTTTGTAAATGCGCTGGCTTGCACATGAAACCATTGCCTATAACCTAGGCATGATTTCTCTCTGTTAGTTAGCTTAGGTAAAAGAAAAGTCACTAGGTTGGTCAAATTAAGACCTAAGTCACGAGTGAACTTTGCTTTAAGAATCTAGATTCGAAAGAACGCCTGAAGTAATCTCGTTTCATATCATAGGCTTCTCATGATCTTACTTTATTATCCAGAATGTACTTTAGCCAGCCCCGTAACAACATGAGCGATCTAAGCGTCCTCCCTAATTGCCAATTAATTGTTCTCTTTTGCCAACATCTCAGAACTCTCTTAGAAGACTACTCGACATAGAACTAAAAAAAGAAGGGATCCGAAGGGTCAACAAATAAGAGATGAGAAATCCTAGTCTTGGGGAATCCGAAAGGAAGATTCATACCATTAATACAAGAACTTTTTATCGACATTCGGACCGATGGGAGAGATTAGCTCATTGACATAACGATCGTCCGAGACCTACCTTCTTACTTCGGATGTCTCGTAAAAGGTCTTATCCCCTATTTATATATAGGAATGAGTTACGAAAGCCTAAGGTAATTGTGATCTTAGGACGTGCGAACAAAAAGCTCTGGACAAAAAGTCTGCTTTTTTTAAAAACCAAATAATTCAATATCGTAGAAAAATTTATTGCCAAATAACAGAGTCTGCTGCTGGGGTTTGAAAGGCCACAGTGTTGCCATCACTTGCCTATAATATGAAACCCGAACTTCTGCCCTTCCATCGATCCCGGACAATGCCTACACTCATTCAACGCATTTATATTTTAATAGAATAATAGAAAGAGTACACCTTAAAAGATTAAAATAAAGAAATATATATATAACCTACTGTACCGTTGCCTATCCTTTTCGTTTTTATTTCTTTATTTTAATCTTTCTTAACTCCTGGCGAACGAGAACGACACAAAGAAGAGCTACGGGTCGATCAGACCTGTTGTCCCTTTAATTAAAGATGAAAAGAATTAAATCCATTTATCAGGCCCAACAACTGCCAAAATTAGTACCCGAGTCATGTCTTGCTTTTCCACAAACCTATTTTCCTACGCTTAGAATGGGTGACCCGAAGCCTGGGCTCGCATCCCTTAATATTATATAATGGGCCTCCCCTTTCTGACCCTCAATTGCTTCAGGTCATTCTTTATAGTCAATCTAGTATTCATATCCTAATTATCCTTTTAAAGAAAAGATTAGATCTAATTTAAAACTCCTGAGAGATTAAAAACAAAAAAGAATTTTGACGAAGGAGAATCGTATTCGAAAGGGATAAAACCTTAAAAAATTTTTATTTAAAATTGGTAATCTCGGTCATAAATAATTGAAATCCAAAAAAATGTGATTATTGCCCCAGATCCGTCTCTTGAGCTTTACCTGAGGAATATATTAAGCGAGGGACAGCTGACTACTATATATGGGATGCTCCCGGGCTCATTATCAAATTATATTTCATATGGTTTATGGGTATGGATGGATGAGAAGATACCTGCTTTCTCTTTTAATCAAGAAAGATCCTGTAATTTGATTCTTTTTTTCCCAGGAACCCTGGATTCATCCTTGATATGATTTTATATGAAGGGTGTAACGAGAAGAAGGTGCTCTTTTAATCTCCTTTATAGTTTTGATTAAAAGCAGCTAAGAAGAATGCTACGATGATCCTATCTTAGGGATGGCCCATTACTGGGATTTTCGAGGGAAGCTTACTCATTAAGACTAAAATAAGAAGTAGTTGCTAGAGAGAGAATGAAATTGAAACAGACTTTCCTTCCGAGATTAAGCCTTTCGTGGCCATATCCAAGATCTTTGATCCTTTAAATTAATTGATGGGGCAGGGTTGCAACTACCTTCCTTTAGATTAGATAAGGCAGCGGCTAATCTTATTCTTATGTAGTAGAACTTTTAGACCACATGTAAACAACCTCTCTTTATGGACTCAATTCTTTTCCTTGCTCTGACATCCCAAGAAGCGCTTTCCCCCCGAAGAGTTTTATAAAGAGTCCTTGTCAAACCCCACCTAAGAAACTGCTTAGTAGGCGGCTGCTTCGTAGATCAATTCTTCCTAATGATGGGCAAAGCGGGCCAAACCCTATAGTATACGGGAGCTGAGACTACTTCAATATCGTAAGATTTTGACAACAAACTACTCAAAATCTCGGAAGCGAATCTGTGCAAAAAGGGAGGAGCTTAAGGGCGGGAGTCCTCAACCCACCCTACCCTTGCAGTCTCTTGGGCCAGTCCCGGAAAAACCTTAGGGTACTTCGGAGTGAGACAAGATTTAAGTAGATGCTGCCTGATGATGCCTTATCCGAGCAGGGATTCCGAATCGACTCTACGTACTTGTTTTCAATTTCAGAACTTTGAGCTCGCTTTTAACTCAATATCGACCCCTTCTTCAAAAAATATTAAGATTTTGTATTCATCTATTAAAACTGGAACAACTTCAGAAGTTCTAAAGCATTCTCGCTCATTTCCGATTGCTAGAGCAACGCCCACTCTACTTCAATCCTTACTAATTTAACTAATTTAGAGCATATTGGTAACGAGACTATGAATTTCATCCTTTATCTTAACAGGTCTATTCCTATCATAACATAATTAAGGCTCACAACTTTATTCTTAAATTTCTTTATGATTCCCTATTTTAGTAAAGGATGATTAAAGAGTTTGCAGTACCCCTTTCACAGTCCTTTACTAAAATGGGCTTTTTTTCCAAGCTCTGCTAATAGGGGCCGAGAGAAGGACATCAAACTTTAACCTTCGAATGTGAGCTGCTCATGTTCCTACCGCTGCCATGAAGGTGTGGGGCTTTCGGCGTGGATGATTTCTCATCACATTTGTCGTGAAATCAGTAGATATCTTAATCTTTTACTGTTGGAGAATTCTTCTTTATTTCGAGCCAATCAAGGCGATGGGTTCATTTGCTAACTATCCAAAGAGCTTTAAAAATACAAGCGTCCAAACAAGAAAGAAGGAAAGCAGGTAAGATAAGTCTTTTCTTTTCGTTGGTCTTGTAAGAAGATAAGAGGAAGCAAAGCTCCCATCTCTTGTTGATAGAAATAAATAACATATATAGATCCCATTAGAGTAGGGTTATCAAGACTTAGAATCTCATTGATCACAAAGATGCGTAATAACTTGGCTGAAAGGAGCGGGATGAGGTAGTCGCTCGCCGCTTGGAAAAGCGGAGATTGGTAATTTAAAAACCCTAGTAATCGCAGGCGGAGAATAACTGAAAGAAAAGGTACGCGCCTTTTAAACTTAGCAGTTCTCAACTCAAGATAGAAAAGAGCTCCAACGTATTCTTTCTTTTCTTCCTTCTACTTATGAGTCGTTTTTTCCATTGATGGAATTAATTCAATTAATCAGGAACTCGATCATGAATCCAATCTATTCTAGTAAGCGGTCGATCCGACCGATATTAAGATTCCAATCCCCCGAAACGAACCCGCATAAAGGATATCATTATAAGGATACATTCTTTTGTTTTTAGTGCGTCTTCCCCCGCCCTGAACCCCTACTTTAGAAAGGATTGCATAAGACTTCCACGATCCCTCCTCAATCTATATGGAGCCCATTCATTATAGGCGTAGGCAATAAAAGGAGCAATATTGTAGCTCAATTGCCCGAGATTGAGATGAAAACTGTAGCGAGCCCTGTAAAAAAAGGGTGTAAATGGTGCTTGGATTGGATTAGTGGAAAGTTTCCCCCTCTCGTCTTTCTTCCATGCTTTCGAAAAAGAACCTCTTCACTTTGATCACACCTAGAACGACGAAGCCAAAGAGGACTCGTTCCAAGTATTCTACCCGCGCGTTCGGTAGAGAGTGGAGATTATTCCTCCACTCCGTTCATAGAAATTTTTGACTGAGTGTGCATGCGACCCGTAAGGTAGGGGGCTAGCATGTTCTTTAATACTAAAATCACGTTTTAATCTCCTCAGAGTGAGATGATGGCACCACAGGGCTACGCGCCTGCATTCAGTAAACGAAAATAACAACTGTGCACGTTTGGCTCGTGAGAAGCGAGAGGGGGAAACTTGCCTCATTCTTTTCCGTTGTCATAGCGGGGGCATCTTATATATGATAGCTACTACTTTTTCCTTTCCAACCAACAAGACCAGCTCTCGGTAAAGCTGCTGTTCCAGCGGTTGATGTCCTAAGCATGAGCTCAATCTTGGTCGAGCCTTCCTTCGCTGAGAGTAGACTTGTCTCGATCCTTGTTCAGAGAGGGTGATCCCCTTCTTCTAGCTACTGGGTCTAGTGAGTCTGAACCCTCTTAAGTGTCAGACAAGGATATTAACCCAGTTTGAGCCGACCTTATATAGAATTCGTCTCATCTCATTATCCCTTTTGGTAGAATTTTAAAAGATACTCGCATAAATTCAAAACTTTCTGATAAAAATGCTAAGTTTAGAGAAGAGGTTTCAAGTTGTGTAAAGTGGTCTGCGGATTCACCTACTATCCGTTAAATACATGGTTTCGAAACCAATCCTGTGAGATTTTCTATGAATGATTCTAGCAAGATCATGAAAAAGACGTCTAACTGCCCCAGCAAAAAAGAGGGTTTGTCGCCCATTTCTCGACGAAAGCTTGCCTTATCTTAGTTTAGTAGGGTTTTTAAGTAAAACATTGACTTAGCCTCTTAAGATATTAGATACATCCACTAATAGATCAGCTACTAGATCGGCTCGTGTAATACGCCCTTACTTAGCTACCTATTTATTTTTAGGACGTAGGATGGATCAGACCAAGGCTAGACATCATGAGTACGGGCAGGGAAGTATGAAAGAACTTAAGGAGGATCCGCGGTCTATTTATATAACTTGTGGTAATCCTAGTCGAAACTTATAGCTTAAGTGGAAAGGCCCTTTAGAGGCTGCCCGGTAAGATAGCAAGTAAGGATGGGAGTCGTCTGATCATCCGTCTTGAAATAAAGAGGGCAGTGGCAATAGCTGACTCGTCCTCGACTTGCACAAGACAGGTAGGGCCAGAGAGGTTCAAGGGAAGCCGATACTGCGACACTTCGACGTCATCTTCATCCGAATCTGGACTTCGGGTCCCAATACCTTCTTTTTATCTCACCCTTTCTCCAGTAAGTGTTGGGGGAACAGCGGATCTTGCTTGATGGATTAAAGAACTGCCATCCATAAGGTATATAGTAAGTTAAGGACCTGTCTTAACAAAGAGTAAAAGCTTTAACAACCGGCTCCGCTTCATGCTTTCGCTCGCTTCATCTGGATCAACAAATTATTCTTCGCATTTGCACAAGGAAAAAGAAAACCTCCTTCTACCAATAAGGTGAATCTAACCCAAAACTTTTCAAGATTTACAAGACTCAAAGTCACATGCCGCTGGCACGAAAGAAATTCTCCTTTGACAGAGCATCCTTAAAGCAGAGCCCAACTTCACCTTTAACCGCACCGCGGTTTTCCTTTCTCGCAAAAGTCGTTAAGACCAAAGGGAGTCTAAAGACCCAGCAGCACTTTCAAAGGCATAAGAAGTCATCTTTAATATGTTTAATGCCTTTACGGGCTAACGATGTAATAGGGCATGAACCCAGAAAAGGACTTACGAAGAAGCTCTCTTTCCCCCGCTTCTAAGAATAAGAATAGGAATTATAACTAGAATATTTTCTTTTTCTTGAGGAAGCTGCTTTCTAACGCTGCTTCGTCCCTAAGGCCTATCTTATTGTATGTCCTATTAGGCTTAAGATTCTTGCTTCCTTCCTTGACTTTATACTGGCCTCTTTCTTATTCCACAATTTAAGTAGTACGCCCTTTCTAAATGAAGAAAACTTTATTTTTGGCTCTAGACAAGGGGTCTGCTCTCGTGCTTTCTGCAAACATAAATGGCATCTGACTACGTTTGGCTCATGAGGACTCATGCCGACGCAGGCATGTTGTGTACCAGCGCACATTCTTTCTGTAATGGATCGCACGCATACTTAGATTCATTTCTTTATAGTTTAACTTAACGTGTGTCGTGGACAGGGATTAGACTGGCGGGGGATCATTTACTGAGCTAAGTATCACGGCCGTTCACGGGCTGGCACATAGGACTGATAGTGTAGCCGGTCCCTTGCTTGCTCCCTTTCCCTTCAATATACCTTCATTTATGAGAAATTAAAAATCAAGGACCGCGAACGGAATGAACAAATGGACGAGTACCTCATGTCCACATGCGATTCTTTACGAGATTGGTATGTTCCATCTTTAAAATGACGATATGAAATCTTTCCAATCGCTGCCGTAGCTCTTCCTATGCCTTCTGGCCAATGCATGTCAAAGGATTCGCTCAGACCATTCATTTACCAATTTTCTTTTCTCTCTTTAGTTTTTTGAAGTTGGTGGTGCAACAGGTCTATACCTTTCCCTATAAAATGGCTCCGGACTCTGCCTGCTATATCTTTTATATTTGGCTAAAAAGCATAAGTTTGATTATCATACATCTATTTACTTTCTAATAAGATTCTTTTCTCTATAAAGCAACCATTCCAATCACTATTCTCTTGCTTGGCGCTTTCCCTGATTGAAAGATTTTCTAAATCTTTCCCCAAACTTCGTTTTACTCACGACTATAACATGTCTTTCAAAAGTTTCTTTCGAGTAGAACCTTGGCTACTCCTAAAATAATATAAAAGCGGGCTACTTGTCATCAATAGTTTTACCAGAAACTTCAGTTTAGTGGGCTTCCTCAAGCACTAACTTCTAAGTCATCCACGTTTTTCGACTGGGGAACAGTCCTATATTATATATCCCGCCCTTGTTATTCTATAGTATATAGAAGTATATTAAAGGGGGAGGGAGCTTTACCGCTTACATCTGTTGCAACCGCGTAGTTTACTTTTTTTCCAACTTATTTGGCATGTGCTCGGGAGGATTCTCCCTTACCAAAAGATAATAATAGTTGAGCATTGCATTCCCCTGTCGACCTATAAGAGAGATATTTACTATTTTAGGGCATAATTGCATGACAGTACCATCTGGACGAGCCGTCTAGCGCACCTCTTCCCACCTTAAGACTTAATCCCGGGACTCTACCCTATATATGGGCTGTTTTAGTCATATGGCATATAAAAATGAAGTAGTTTCCTGCACTAGTAGCAGTCGGAACATAAGCACAAGGGCATTCCTTGGAGATACCACATTAGGTTCTTTATGACTTTTTTTACATTGAACTTTCAAACTTGGGCGGGACCTTACTGTCTAATTACGAATTAACGCCCGGCAAGCTTGTAATACTTGAAGCGAGAGATAGGGCTAAGGGCATCTTATAATGCCTGGCTTAGGTCTACTTTTTTCTTTCTACGAAACCAAGGGCATAATATAGTAACTGGTTTCATCTCGTCTTATCCTCCAACTGATCCCCATCTTATTATCTTACTATAGGTGGGACAGGTCTCAACCAAAGTATTCTCCTAAACAAAAACTAAATATAATAGAGGTATTGAGTCATTGAATATAAATAAGTCTCTAAGGGGGAGCATCCTCAAAGCTAGGCAAAAAAGACTTTATATGCCGCATAAACCATGAATACTCTCCTTTCTATATCTTCTATATCCGAGGATATAACTTTTCCTTTTTTCCAATGTAACCGCAGCAGGCTATCCTTGGTTGACAATGTTGAGGCTCTACCTGCTGCCCTATCTTCCTAGTAGTAAGTACTGAAGTTGTCCGTTAGGTGAAAGAGGCACATACACCAGTATAAAGAACACGTACTTCACCTACTCCTCGAAAAACAAATAACTTACTGAAAAATCGATACGAAATTTCATAAGATAAGAAAGGAAATACCATCCACTAATGCCCTGCCGAAGTAGGTAAAAGATCCCCTTCCCTTGATTATGATTATAAAGAGCTTCGAGCAAGACTATTATATAGTAGAAAGCAGAAGCAAGGATAGATCGTCAGTCAGTCAGTACAGAGAAGTCAACCCCATGCGTAGTTGAATTGCCCATTAACAATTAACATAAGCTATCTCATGATGAGATTAAGTTTTTCGGTCAGATTGCAGGTCAAGCTAGATATTTCCTTTTTTATACATATTTTTTTCATTTCGTTGATTACACGCGAAAAGGGGTAAAAATTGAGCCTTAAAAAGAAGGTTGGTAATACACAGTAGTTTTTTTGTTACCGAAAAAACATATCTTATTGGAATGTACAATGAACGGTAAGAAAGAGAAATAAGAGCCGGAAGCTTCCTATATTTAGTAGGAGCTTATATAGACGACTTATCGTTTCACGGGAAACCCACCCTATATTTGAGTTTTATGAGTGAGCTTCTGTTCTAAAGCATTTGTCTTTATTTGGAGTAAGTCAGCTTCTAGCCGAAATGTTTTCACGAGGTAGTGGCTGAGATTTACGAAAGGAATTCTTGTAAAGTAAGAAAAAGAAAATCGGGTACTTGGTTGAGAACTCTCTCTTAACTGCATGCCTGGCTCCATCTCATAGCGGATTTTCTGAGTCTGTAAGTTCTTATCTTAGCTATGTCTTATTCTTATAATCCATATAAAGATGTCTATGGCTACCGATACAAGGTATAACTTGAATACTATATTATATAAAGGCAGTAGCTTCCTATCCTATTCGTATATCATAACACTGTCCTTAGATAAAAAACCCCCAAGCATCATCTTGAAGTCAGCTAACTCGCAACACTTCAGAGAAGGAGAGCTCTTTGATAGAAGCGCTAGAGACTGCTTAAAGCTCTGATCAAAGGGAGAAAACCAGAAAGAAGAAGGTTAATTCCTGCCTGACTAACGAGAGGCGAGAAGAAAGGCTAGTTAACGATAATATAGGGCCGATTAATCCTACTTACGTTACATGAACTGACCGAACCTATAAAGAGCGGCTGGCCGAACCCGCTTTCAAGCTTTCATTCATACCTTACTGCTTTTCTACTATTGCTCGCCTTTTAGTTTAGTTTCCAGACCTCTCACTCTAGGCTTTAACTCTAAAGCTTTTCCCCTTGCTATGATGAAGTGAGTTGATAAGACCTCGAACGTGGGCTTACGGAAGAGAGGAAGTTCTTCTATCGAACTCGAAAAAAGTAGAAAAAATTAAGAAGGGGGGTGATTCACTATGAACCCGCTCCACCTGACTAAACGGGAATTCACCGAAGTCAGCTGAACAATAAGGGATCTCTACCGATCGGCTACTCTTTGGGTTGTCACCTTCGACTCAGACACCAGAGGCTAGCGTGCCGAAGTGAGCTTTTTATTCTATATAAATATATGTGCTCTTTGTGAATGAAAGAAGCTAGCCCCTGAATAAGAAAAAAAGAAGGCGAGCCTTTCCACTTCACTCACAGGTTCCAGCCGCCAACACTTTAAAGATGACTCCAGAAATAGAGGATGAAAGAAGAAACTCTCTACTTTATATCTTTGGTGCCGGATCCTTATCCTATGTCAGAGTCTAATCCGAAGGAATGATATGTCGTTTTGCCAGTTTTTCCTATGTAGAAGCATCATCTTTCTTTTGCCACCGATGCATCCCGTTCCTGCAATTAGAGTGGCTTTTATCTGTTTAGCATTGAGTTAGATATGCTACTATAGGATCCGGAGAGGAACTCTGAATAATAGGCTGCTATTCTACAGGTTTTATTCTCAGTCTCTACTGTTCTTGTGTAAACATAAGAATAGTAACCACTCTCTCTGCCCCTATCGCCCATTTCTTTGGTCGCAATAGTAGTCTTATAGCCTGTCTTCTTCAAATCCAAGAGTAGCATATCTAATCCCATAAAATAAGAGAAGTTAGGGCTCTTCCGATGAATGTGGGAGGTGCCCCTTTTTCTATATAAAGTCCTGCTTTTGCACCTTTCAGATCTACATCATCAGATCCACATTAGAAGGTCAACTCTATAAAAGCAGGAAGAAAGATGACCATTACGACGAGGTCTCATTTCAGAACCCAGCCAGTAACCTTCTTAGTCTATCCTCGTTTACGGTAAAAAAGATGCATTCCTTGACTCTTACCTTAATGGATGATGGGAAAACTTCCTTTCTTTATGGTGCACATGAGCTGAAACTCATTCCTCTAGCCTGAGTCTTACCACTGCTTGCTAATCTGGGACTTGAAATGAAATTGGTTGCTCCGGTTTATAACCACCAATCCTATTCCTATTCTTTCTACTAAAAGGGCATTATTTTCTCAATCCAACTGGTCTAACTGGATCGGGAAAGTAGCTCTTTCCCGGATTCTATCTTATGCATTCTGTCTTTTTCTCTTCTTAAAAAGGGTAGAAATCTCCTAAACCCAAGACTAAAGCTTGTAACTAATATCAATTAGTCAAGTCTTCTTTCCATTCATCTTGGTATTTCCACTATCAAAACAGGAAGATTTCGCATACTAATTACTATTACTAACTAAAGTAATATTTTACTCTGAATCTGAGTCCTCTATCTATAAATACGCACGCACACAAACTCATGTAGCACGTCCACTACACCCCTATTCTTTGTATTGTGGACAAATTATATCTCCTAATTCTCGTTTACGTGAGGGTAAATCCCCCTTTAGCCCCCCAAATGCCAATTTAAACAAGCGCTCCACCCAAAAGGGGCCGTCGTTCTACGTACCTTCTACCTTCCCACACTCCTCCTTTCCACAAGGATTCTCATCCACGATGCATGTCAAAAAGCACAGCTCAAAATTTTTTTAGGTACCCCTATGAAAGGCAGGGCCTTAACCAACATATGCATCGCCAAAACCCCTAAACTTACTCGGAGGCTGTTTTTCCGAACAAGCGAACAGAGTCCTAGAGTGAGTAGTTAGATGTTGTTAGAGCGAAGTCATTTCCGTATGGTAAAAGAGCTACTAATTCCTTAATATGGATTGGCAAAGACAGCTATCAAATAAAGTACAGGCCGGGCGGATTAACTCCGTTAGCATTTTCTCTAAGAATTCCCTTTCGATTTACATAAAAAACTAAAGGGGATTTCCCATTAATGGTTTCATCAGCCTCTGCTACTAATTAATGCTGCATCCAATACTACTATACTATATACCCGGTGAATCATCATCAAATGATCCCTTTGGAATTGTTAGAACTGCATCTGAAGCATACGTTTCAACTACTCCCTACACAGGAAGTGTAACTGGTAAACCTGCTTCCCCAGTTCATTTGAAGAACGCAATCGATTCAACTGTAAAAGGCACCTTTTTGGTAGATAGTGGGATCTGCCCGATATAGGCCCTTTGTTCACAGGATTTTTAGAACCTTCCTTGCTTCATGCTTAGATTTGACAGGCGGTCTTTACGAAAGAGAGCAAGCTGTGCTTTTTTCCTTGTTCTTGGAACCAAGGTTGGCTATTTCAAAATACTATAAGGGAAAACTATATCCGAAAGCTTAGAATGAAGCTCCTCGCCGGTCAGACTACTACAGAGGTAGCAAACCCTTCTTTTTATAGAAGGAGACGTCAACTGAGGAAGTTTGTGGTTTCCACAAGGAAAGCATTGGAAAAAAGTCCTTTTGGGTTAAATCTCGTGTACTTTGCCAAGGCTACAAGCCATCCTTACCCTTTGTGTAGGAGGGTGTTGGGATCTCCTTATGTAATTGAGACCCTTCCTCTTCGATCAAATAAACTGCCTTAAGAGCGATGATGAAACGAAACCGCGGACGTACGCGGCAAGCGCCTGCTCTATACTTGCGTTGCGCAAACTACCCTCGCCCATTTGGTTAAGAATAGGGAGCCAACAAATGCATTTCATTAGATTGAGATATCCCTAACGAGAGAAGCCCTTCACAAAACGAAATCCACTTAAAAAAAATCTGTACATTCAGGGAGATGAGCTCACTCGGGACATACTCTCCTACGTTCTACCCTTCATTCCTACGCGCATTTCCTCCCTATCTCTCTTTGCGAAAGCAGGAGGTAAACTTCACTTGATTGGCCTCCGTAAAAAAGAGATGGAATACCTTCTAGCCTCAATATAGTATACAGAATAGTTGTAGTGTCCTTCAAGACCAGCAAGGACTTACCCGGTGCATTACTCGTCAAAAAGAAAAGCGCTCTTAGGGGGCGTTTCCACCTTACAAAATCTGGAGTTGGTACCTCCGCCGTAGTGGTCGCATTCTTATATGTATGCTTTAGGTGTCCTCGGGCTAACCATAGGAAGATACGGTGCATAGCTCTCGGCAAGCACCTTTTATTACGATTACGAAATTGGACTGCTCGTTTTGATATTTGGGTTTTTCGCTTGGGTCGACAAATGGATAGGCTATATGGTTGGTTGGCACAGATAGCAGCATCTTTGGTTAAATCGGGACCCAACTTTCGTACACGTATACATATATAATAAGAAAAAGATTTGATTTTGATTCTGGGTCGACTTTAGGAATTTAAGATAGATTCCTACGCAAAGCGCCCTCAGTAGATGGTGCCTAGAGAAGAGTTTTGTGAGAAGACCTAAAGTAGGTGGTTTCTCGGCGTGATTCTTTGAGCGATGATGCTCCTACTTATGGGTATGAAACAAGGGACGCAGCTGGTGAGCATGTAACCACGTGCTACGGCAGTAAATGCTAAAATTGTGGATTAACTATGAACTTAAGATATGAAGTCCCATTTTAGTTTCTCTTTTTATGAACTACTTCCAAGGAAAGCTCTCTTACGGAAGAGGCGGAAAATCGCGGGGTTCACTCCCCTTCGTTGTTAAAGCTTCATAATGAGACATATAGTTGAAATCAATAAAATTGCTTGTTAATTTAAGATTTGCTGTTTGGGTCGACGAATTTATTTATGGATTGTAACATTAGTGATCGAGAGGTAGGGCGGATGCCATCCTTTATAGCTAATGTCATGAAATGCCGCGTAAAAGGGATTCTTTCGTAGCATCCCTTTCTTGGGAGCTTTTTTGATATATGACAAGGCCTCGCGATCTATTCTTGTGGATGTCGCGTTGCTTTTATTGCTCTGTTGGGTTAGTCCTAGTTAATGTGAGCTAGCTAAGAAGTGGGTACCACGAGGATAGTAAGAGGAAGGCTCAGCTAAATCCTGTAAAAGTTTGGTTGTTAAGTTGAGTTTTTTTCGAAGGGTCGACTCCAGCTTTCGTAACGCTACACTACTCTTCGGTTTCCCTATCTTTGCTTTAGGCTTAGTAATGACGGCAAGTAGCGGGTTTGGGGTACAAAAAAGACTCCAACTTGGCTTAGTTCAGTTCGAGGGTTACCACTTTTACGAATTTGAGCAGCCGAAAATTAAATTGGCATTTGCATGATAAAGGTTTCCGCCTTTTGTTGCTACTGATGCGTATTTGACCCCTCGAGGCTAGGCCCTTCCGGGCGAAGGCAAGCTCTATTCTATATGAAAGCAGTCCAATCCCTTATTCATAAAGCGGGGAGTTCTTCTCTTTTTTAAAGGACATACTAATATGTAATTGTTTTTTCGGCCCTACCACCGACGGGGAGCAAGATGGCCCAGTCTAGCCGTGGACTCAGCTGTTAGCTAGCGTGCTCTTTTTATACGTGTATGAACGGGTGGGGACATGTCATAGCGAGAGGAAGGCTTAGCGTGGGCTTACGCGCTTGCTGGGAGTGACGTAGCGTAAGGGCGGAGAGGTTCACGAAGGATGTCTTTATTTGAACCATTAACATAACTAAGTAATTACGAGAAAGAATTCCCTGTCAGTTGAATCCCGTAAAGGGCGCTCCTAATGCATATAGTAAGTGAGCCGGGCAAGCTCTCCTATATCCCCGGATTACACCACCAATAGCGTTAAATAGATATCCAAGGCTACAGGTCTAATTACTTATCTTACTAAATTTATCGTTAAATACACTAAATACTGGCTAACAATATGATGTGTGGTGCGTTCAGATTAGAGAATTCTCACTCTTTTTTCAGTATAAAAGGTTACTCTCGATCGTGTGATAACAAGCTCGAAGGTGTAGAACCGTTATGAGTCCTTAGAATCCAAGTTTTATAGAAAGGAGAGCTTGGAGGGTGAAATGGTTCGACATTAAGGGAGAGAATATTTCGTCTACATCGAGGAGAGCTTGCTAAAGTCCTAAGGGTCATCAAACACCGCTTCGACGTGGAACGCGTATTTTAAAAGAAGCCCTACACCCTATTTACATAGACATAGTAGGGAGATAGCGTAAGAATCCGCGATAACGCACTCGAGGGCATGGGCATAACGAGTTGAGATCTCAACTTCATCTTCTCAACTTGTTCACAAAGACCTCTTCAAACCCTTTATTTTTTTTTTACAGACGCGAAAACAATGCCAAATGCTAATTCCCGAAGTTGTTTAAGCTAGTTATTCAATTTATGCCACTTCTTTATCTTATGAATGAGTTCTTCGAGCCGGCTTCCATCTCGACGAATGCGCATACCCTCTTAAAAGATGGCTCTAGGCTGCTTATCGAAACATACAGATTAAATTTATGAGATCACTTACCGCAAAAAGTACAGCGGTTGGTCGGATCTTTGAAAGATTGATCCCGCGGATGGGCAAGCATGCAGAAAGGATGTTTTCACAGCATGTTCACTAAGCACTGCCGGGGAAAGCCCTTTGTTCATAACAATAATTTTTTTTTTTAAGGGTTGCGTTAAGCCAGGTAAGCCATGCCGGATTCCCACCACTATGGAGGTGCCAAAACAAGTTTTTTACTAAACAGAAACAGCAGCGGAAAAAGCTTTTACTTTTGATGATGGGTGCCCCTCGGAAATCCTAACTGTTTAAATGTGCGCTATTTATGCTTTTTGCAGCTAGAAAGCCTTCTCCGCCTCTTAGGTGGGGGTGGTGAACAAAGCACCCTTCATTTACTTTATGATATGCATTGCGGATAATTATACTTATAGAGATGAGCGGGCGTATTCGCAACAAGCGGGTTATCGCGATAAATTGAGGAAAGGATTGAGTCCTAAAAGCAAGAAGACCTCGCCCATTCACGCAAGAAGCTTCTCCTGCGGAAATTCGTGGATGACATACTGTATCCACAAGTGTTTCATTCGTTAAAACCCTTTCTCAATGAGTGCGATGAGGCGGGTTCCCATTCAATTTCAAATAGGATGGGATAAGGTTGCCGGGACAGAGATCTATGAGACACTGATGGTATCTGCTCTGCTTGAATTCCATGTAAGTGCGTACTTTCTCCTTTTGTTACTTATATGCACGCCTTTATGCTCAATTAGAAATCCCATACACATGATACTCCCAAGTGGCGTGAGCCTACTCCAACAATTTCGAAGTCGTGAGTTATTTGCTATCAAAGATAGGATTTCAAAAGGAAAGAGATGAGTTCTTAATAAAGCCAAAGGAAGAAGGCGCTGCAGCTTTACTTCTTTGTTATGTACACGAGTTCGGCTTGAAGTAGCTTAGGTAGATGTGAAAGCCCCGATGCATGGGACGGACACAAAAGAGTCATCCTCTTCAGACTTCCCCAACAGTCACTTTCAGGGATCCGTTCTTTATGATGTAGTCCACCTGCTCCGGGAACACAAAGAAAAAAGAAATCGAATCACCCCTGCATCATATTTATGGAGTCTTTCGGGAGTTCCGGTTCATGTCTTATTATCTATGTATAGTATTTCGTAATATAATATGGGTAAATTCCAAGGAAAAGGAGGAATAAGAGAAGGTGCAGAAAGAGGGTTAAATGTTGGGCTGACCAAGGTTTCTAGTCTGATCGGAATCTAAGCTATCTTAGATAAGAAGTGATAAGTGGTATTCACGGGTGCATGCTTTCTTGGTTTGAGGGATCGCAGCTTGGGGCGAAAGAGTTGATCTTTCAATCGTTAAAGAAAGAATTACAATTCAATCAAACCGATATTTCCTATATTTGATAAGAGAACAGCAGTTCATGAGATGGCTTAGGTCAAAACAGGTTTCATCTAGATTTTACCGCTACTTCTTCTTGATTGATCAAGGCAGGGTAAAAGCAGGGTTGGCTAAAGGTCTGTCTCTCATGGACAAATCGCTTGACTTGGGCGGGATAGCTTTGTCGCAAAAAAGGAAAAAGGCGATGATACTGGCGCCCTTCTTTCACCACATGAAACGAGATAATTCGATAGCGCTAGTAAACTCCGTTCATGCCAGAAGGAAAGCCCCAGACTGTAGCAGATGATGATGATGGGTAAGTTATATTTTGTGTAGTCCATTGCCAAGATAGATAAGGTAAATTCCCCAAGGAATGGTACCTCTCTGTGCATCAGCTAAAATCCCGCTTCCTCTCTTATCTCTATTCTCCTGCTATAGCAGTAATGCTCCCTTTGGTCCAGCCATAGCTTCTCCTCAAAGGACTTTTCGAAGTCTAAAAATAGATCTATCTTATGAAAAAAGAAAGGGTATAAAAGACGAACCACCTCGCCTAAGAGAATCCTTCTCAATAGGAGTAGAGGAAGTCTCATCATCAGTAGAAATGGAACCTAGCTCACCAGCCCTAGCTTCTTTTTACTTTCCCCGATAACGATGGTCAACCCACATACGAAGTAGGAAGAATATCTTATGTTAGATTAGATATTTTCTTTAGTTAGTAAAACAACGAGCCCACTACGTTGGAGAATGGGAATTACCTTTGTTTAAGGAGACATCCTGTTAGAAGCTCACTTTGGAACAAAAAACTGGTGTACCTTCCAATCCTAAACATCGTGAGAAAAAAAGGCTCTTCATGGCCTTATACTCTATCTGCTTACAAGTGTGCCTTACCTTAACCTTACCGGGATAAAAAAGGTCTTGGTAAAGGTACTGTATACCATAAGGTAAGTAGCATGTGATATTCTATTTCTTGCAGCGGGCAAGAGAGTAGAGAATTTCTTCATCGGGAGCAGACAAAGACGAATTCCGAGGGAGTCCTTAAAGATAGGCGGGTTCACCCTATGCTAGCTCTACAATAACGAGGTATTATTCCCTCTGAAAAAACCGGAACCCGAATCCCTAAATTCGACCAAAATAAAGTAAATATAAGACATGCTTCGGAGCTTTTAAAATATCTCAAAGGACTCCGCTTCCTGTCGATAAAGGAACTTTCCGTCTTAGATTAGATAAGTCGTAATCTAAAGCATAAGTCTTTTCATGAGATCCAGAAGAATTCTTGTAAAGGTAAAGTAAGTAAAATAGATGCCTTTTTTTATGCACAACAAGTTTAAGTGACTGCCTTCTTCTTGTATTTAAGATCTTCTATTCCATGGTAGAAATAGGGTACTGATCGGCAGGGCATATACTGAGATTTATCTTATGTAATGCAATAGTAATTTGTAGAACAAAAGTCAGCGGGCTACTAAGAGGAAGACTGGGCATATTTACACGCAAGGTATCGTTGTACTCTTGGTTCAGCTGTTTCAGATAGAGCGGGAAGCCGCCTCTTATATCATAATAGGCAATAAGCAAGGGATTGCACTCGAGTTAGAATGTTCAGCAGACAGAGAATGTTATTTTCGAGGAGAAGGTTTTTTTCTTGTTTTGGACTAAGGTCTTACTTTCTTGCAGTTCTAAGAGAGACTTACTAGCTAGACAAGTATCCATGGATGCTTTCTTTTGAGACTCTAACGGGGGGTCATTTCCTAAAGGAATACGCCTGTGATGAGTGAACTTCTCCGCTATAGCGCTCTTACGATTCTATTACAGTCCTGGCATTTCATGAATGGGATTTTCGGGAACTAAGCTTCTAATCACTTCACTCCCAAGCTGCACCTGCTGTATAAATATAAGGCGGTGTAATACAGTCAGAGTAGGATGCTCTAACTGCTGTAGTCCTTCTCTTTATATATATAGTAAGGAGCAAGGGGAAGTAGGTTGAAGCTTCTTTTACTTCTTTGGCACATACGAGAAAAAAACTCTTGTGGTATTTGAGTTCATATGACTTGTTGTTGTAAGACTGGGACCAGTTGCTCCTTAATAGTGCATTCTTATCTTAGACTATAGAGCGGCAGGTTGGAACGATTCTACAGATAAAGAAGAGAAGGAAGGGCATCGTGTAGTCTTTATGACTTTCTTGTTTGAGCTTTAATATAGGAATCTTTCTCGAAACAGCTGCTGCTTCCTCATCTTTTTCGCTTGTATTATGCTTATTATATTATAATTAGTAGGCATTAGACTTTTTGGGGAAAAAGCGCCTAGCCGTATCATTTTCATGAAATAGTGGTGACCGGGCCTAACCGCATTCTTAGAACAGAACGAGTGAAGTCTACGAAGTGGGTATAAAGAGTCCGGAGAGCAGGTTCATTTGATCCAGGAATTCCTGTTCACAGATAGGGAGATGAGACCATTCTAATACATAAAAGCAATAGAACTCGATCTTTTTCCATCTATAAAGGACTCTTTAACAAGTCGTCTTACCCAATAAGGAATCACCCCCCCCCCCCAAAAAAAAAAAATTTTTCTGGATAGCTTTTGAGAATAAAAGTCTTTCCGATGAAGCTATCCTAGCTTTTCCCGGCTTGAGAAAGTCTTTTTGTATTAGACCCCCCCTCTTTTTTAGAAAGCGCTCAACGACAACTACTCTATGGGAAACTCTTGCTTGCTCTATTTACTGTTCAGAGAGTAGAGGGTATTGATGAGGCAGATAACAAGATTTTTGACAAGACGGACTAGGGAACTTGGCTTGAATCACATGAGCTGAGTTTGCCCGATACGAATCTCCAGCTTGATATTTTATGATTTTGGTTAGGAGTCTTTCTTCCAACGCACCTTAACCAAAAGAAAAATAATAGTGAATCCTAGAAAGAGAGGAATGAAATACTTGACTCATAAAAGAGAGCAAGGCAAGGAGGATTCTATAGATTATATTATATAGTAGAGGGTGCTCCTTAGGAATATAATAATATAAGCGGCATAGCTGAGAAGAAGTTGTCAACTACGTCTGATTCTCGGAATAAGTTGAACCAAGGTGGTCGATCGAGTAGGGTGTGATTATCGGAAAGGAGTCGGCCCCGTTTCGTCCGGAATGGGCATTAACTCCAATTATAAACCCTTCTAGCTTATGCAATGCATTAAATACACTCTAAAGCCCTCGCTATTTAATTTAACTATTTAAATTATATAATATAACATAAAAGCGTGAGTGCAAAACAATTTGTAAAAAAAAAAAGAATGGGACAAAGGAATCAAAAAGGGACTTCCAGACCACTGCTATCTCTAGATATTAATCAATGAAGATAAGAGAAGATAAGAGGCTGACTTGGACGGATCGTAACCATAACAAGGAAGCTTCCTTTTTTTCTCATGAGGAAGAGGTCACATGATCATTATAATTCTAAATATTAAAAGTAATTACCTTCTTGGCTTAATTTGCATTTGATTTGACCGGGTAAAAAGCTTTATCAAAAGAAGAAAGCCGGGAATACTCAGGTTACACACCTCACTCCGAAAAACTTTATGTGCAGAATGCTTCTCAGCGATTTATCGCCGTAACCCGAGGTTTAGAGAAGACAGAATTATGAGAATAATAAAGATAGGAAATTCTTCTATATAAATATTATGACTAGATCTAAGATTTCTTACTTTTACCTTACAGTATCAAAATAGAGTATCTAAGTTAGTTCCTTAGTAAATAGTAAATCTAAAGATTCTCTAAAAGAGAAAGTAAGCCCAGCGAGCGAGAAGTTCAATTGCTAGTAATCATGTGTGGTAGTTTTTAATCATACTTAATACCATATTATTTCGCAAAAAAGAATTGTCAATCGAGGATGATCGGACCTAATCATTTTATTCTTTTTTATACGGCGTTTAACAGCAACAGCTGGTAGGTTAGGTATTTTAACTAGCAGGAGAGGTTGTTTACAACTCGACCAAGTGGGAGTGGGTCCTTAGGGTGTTGCGAAAGCAGACTAGAGTGCTAACGAAAGGATTTGAAATAACTCGCATATCTAAGTAAGGATATTATTGAAGTGACTCGAGCGATAGTGAGATGGCTCTTATAGTTAGTTATAGGGCTACTGGATCAAAAGAAGGGACTTCCTTTGTCCCGAATTCCTAGGTTTCACAGAGTTAAGCAGGAGAGGCTTCTGGAATGCTAGCCGTGGAAAGAAGTAGTTCGCGTATGATCAAAAACTACGTATGATAGCGTATGACCCCACACTCCAAGAGGGATGGGCTTGCTCTCCAAGTTTTGCTAAATAAAAAGAGTTGCTGTGTACGTTTCGCTCGTGAATGCAAACAAAGAAATCGAAGCCTAGCTCTAAGCTCTAAGATCAGCACGTGATTAACTTTACCTGAGAATAGTAGGTTGGCATGTCGTTTAGCATATGACGTGCTATGTGACACTTGCATATCGTGAACGGAGACACTTGTTCAGTCAGAGGACATAGCAGGGGCCGGTCGAATAGATGCGACGAGAAGGCAGACTCTCGAGCATTACACAGAAAAGTATCAGAGAAGAAGATTCAGATTGGGAGGTTGGCTCTTGAACTACTGTTACTGTAGGATCATGTTACTGTAGGATCATAGGACAAGTACAACTATCCCCAGTTGCTGCGACTCTTTCTGACCCATGAAGGAAGTAATACTTAGACTGACGCGATTGAGTAGACAAAACATAAAATCGGTAAATTAACTCAGTGTGATTTTGCGATTCTAAATTCAAAAGCTTAAGTGATACTCTCTTATTTTTTCTCTAAACCTAAAGGAAAATAGGTTTACTTCCATCAGCATCAGACTTCTTTCCAGGTCTGGCCGAGGCATGCTCGGGATCCTTTTCTTTCTTTATCTTTTCAAGCCTCACTTTATTACCAACGCCAATGAAAAAAAGAAATAAAGAATGCATTGAATGGGCAGTGAAAATAAAAGCAAGGAAAAGCTTTACGCGTCGAAAAGCCATGGGGAGAAAACATTTGTGATCCAAGCTTTCCTTGGTTGGAGTTTCTTCGAACGAAGATAATAGATTTTATTGTTATTTAAAAATATAATTTTCATAAGGGAATCAAGAGAAAGCCTCATTTATGTACGACCCTCAAGAGTCTATCTTTTCCGAATTTCAATAAAGGAAACCTTCCAACGAGCACGATTGCGGATAAGAATCAAGGGGAAGAAACATATGCGATCGAGGGTATTTATAGGATTGAGGCTCGAAAAACCCCTTTCGATGAGCGAGCTGGAACAGAAGCAGAAGAAGCAGGGGCTGATGTTGATGAAGACAAGAACATGAATTCCTGCTCTGACAACGAACTAGAAAACTATAAGGAAAGCTGCGCGGAAAGATTAGAAAGATAATTCGAGTTCATCTCCTTGTCCTTGACTTTACCTTAACAAATGGAACCCGGAGATACCGAGGAAAAAGATAGAAAACAACTTAAAGCTTTATGACAAAAGTGCAAGATCAACTCATCAGAATTATAGTTTTTTTAGGGGGAGCTTGAAGGGGGTAATGAAAAGAAAAGGGAAGACAACACAATTAAGGGTAACGAGCAGATAAGCTATTTGGAAGGAAGGCTCTTTTTAAAATGAGTTATTCGGGAGAGAATGACTTACCTCGTTCCGAAGAAGCCTGCAGAAAAAAGATGAGGTAGCATAGCAACCGCAAGAATATAAATCGAACAACATATAGAACAACAGATGACATTCGATGACAAAGACCCTGGATTACTGCAGTCCGATCGCCTACCCGATCACCTAGACCTAATCTATGCGAATAAAGAGCCAAAGAAAAGAGGCGCGATTCTAAATGGAATATAAAATACATCAGTACCAGCTAGTAGAAGAGGGGGGTCAAATACAAAGAAAGAGATAAAGAGGTTCCGGTTTCGGCCGACGCTTATGGATGGACAAGCCCTCTTAAACTTAAATATACGCCTGTATGATTTTCAATCTGACTTTATATCATACCAAAAAAGAGAGGGGAGCTCACAAACCTGTCTGCTATTTCGAAAGAATGCCCGGAAAGACTGAAGTCAATAGTGGAAGTGAAACTTGGCTTAGGCCATTCCTTTTCCTTACTTTGATCCAGAAATTGAATTAACCGATCTACGGATCACATCCCAATTCTATTTTAAATTTCATAGCATGGTAAACTCTACACGTTCTTTATAATGTAATAATGTTTACTATTTCATTATACTCCGGGATAGGAGAAAGATCACAATCGTCACAATTCATATCATATATTATACCCGCTACCTGAATAATTAAAAAAGAGGACTTCTTCCCTTGCCCCTTCCCCTCCAATCACGCCTTATTAGATTCAATTTTTACATTGGTACAGGTACGTTGTTCTTTTTGTTCTTCTTTCTGCTGTGGTATAAACGTTTTTGCTTGTGAACAAGCCTTTTGAAATGAACTTTTTTAAAGCTGCTTCTGATTCTTAAATTTATTTTTTCGGAAGATTTTAATCTAATAAACCTATTAAAGTACTAAATATAAAAGAGTGTCGACCAAAGGTAACTGACTGGGCATGGCATGGACAAAGGTACATTTACGTTCAACCCAAAGTTCCAAAGCTAAGAGGATTTCGGGGACAATTCCTGCGGTATGTCCTAAAGTAGTGGGAGATTGGATCTCCTTTCCGAACCTAGGTATAAGCCTTGAAAAGAACGACATCCTTCCAAAGACCCTTTATAGGGAGCTTTCTCTGGATACAATCTTAGAAGTTGGAAGCTAATCACAAGATAGCTGCACGCAAAGCCTTTTTTAGAAGAAGGCAAGTCAAGTCACACCCGAGATAGCATGCAAGATCGATTCCTTGTGTAGCGCTAAGGCAAGCTCGAAAAAAAGATGTTACGGACGAAGCATTCGCCGAGGTATGATCGGAATGATAAAGGCTCCTTATACTGAGCTTCATGCCATGCAAGGAAGAAAGATGCTTTGTTTCACTCTGTCCCTAAACCCCTTAGTTTACTCAAAAACGAATTCACCGGCCTTGACCGCCAACATTTAAAGATGCATGGTTGGAGAATTGAGTTTGATTTCTCAAATTTGAGAAATATGAAAGAAGGCGTACTTGTCTTATAAGTCTTCGACGCAGTCGTGAAAACAAAGGGGGCAAGTCACTTCTTTACTTTAATAATGAAGTAAGCCAAGACTCTTGGGTTGTCTTTGTCAAATCAAAGGAATAAGGGCACCCGCGAGTCTCATTTAGAAATTCCCGAGGGGAAGAAGGCACTAGATACGGTATCAAATCTTTTTTTTAGTTATATAAAAAGAGTTGAGAACGATTGCAGCGAAGATCCAACAGAAAAAGCATGTGCAATCAAGAGATGTCCCCCGGTCGAGGCTGTAAAGGTAAGTCGGAAGCTTCAATTGCTGATGGATACAGCGGCGGTTGGACCACCAGCCTTTGGTTCTTGCTTTGTAAGGTTTAAGATCAAGCTTGTTTTAATTTTAATTCTGATTTAGGATCCTTTCTTTTTTTCATTCTTTTCGTCGACTTACTGTTCTTATATCCGTATCAAGAGAATTCAAACTATTCGAACATCTTTCTTCTTGCTTAGAACCTGAAATTGGCTCCCGAGCATCTTTTGTTTTGTGTCAATCTTTCTCTTTCTTAGCTATTGGAAAGCTTACGAACTCCCTTCTTTGCCTGGCGGGCGTTCTCCGCCCTCGCTCTCACTGGACTTTGCTTACCTTTCTTTGAAGGACCAGGAGCCACCTGTCTTCGTTGCTTCTGACTCTAACTACTTGATTAAATTTGGTTCGATGTACTGCTGGTCTATGAGAGAAAGAGTCTTTCCATTCGCCGACCTTAAAGTAAATCGTTCATCACTCGGGGGGTCAATTTCAGATGTCGCCTGACCAAGCGCCATTACGATCCTCCTTTGTTTACCCTTTTCTTTTTGTTATTCTAATTACAGGGATTGCACTTACTTGTTTGTTTGCATTAAAGATGAAGCTTCTTCTATTATATATATTAGAGGATTTCTTTTATTTTACAAGTGTAAGTAATGGTAGGATGCGCTGCTTATGATTCTTATATATAATGAGGGTGTAGTTGAGCTAAACTCTTATATATGCTACTTCTTATTATTTTTTTTTCTATTTTGCACGAAATGCTGTTAAAAGGCAAGATGGCAATGAGCAAGAAAAAAAAAGTACTCACCCCATTGACTTTTTGTCGAGTATTGTAATCATAGATTGCTTGGGAAGGGTCAGCTTAACCCTTGTTTTCTTTCTTGAATTTCGGGACATATGTCTTCCCAGAACATTAGTCAGAGTAAGAGCCTGAGAAAGAGTGCCGAGAGGAGTAAAGCCAAGAGGAGGATAAAAAACGAAAGTCTTACTGCGTACCTAAATAGAATGATCTTACTCAAAACCTAATCATGGGTTAATTCTTTTCAGTCCAGCTGCTTATCCTGTTGATCATTCATATGGGGATCGCTCGAGGTACCAAAGCGGAGACGGTCTCACTTCTCTGAGGTCTGAGAAAAAGAAGAGCAGAGGTAGAGCATTCGGAGGATCTTTCTAGTCAGATCAAGGTGCAGGTTCGCTTTTCTACGAATTCATCTTGGTCCAGGTCTTCTCGTGCCTTACTTAAATTATTCAAAAGCTGCTGACCTTTGGGCTTGCAATCCAGGCTCGAAAGCCGGGTTCACTTACTTCAATCTGTCCCATTGAATAAGAGAAGAGTAGTGATATCGGAGTGAAACGAAGGGGTGGAATTGCTAGAGTATAAAATATAAAAACAAGAAAGAATATAAGTATGCTTTCTTCTCCCCCCGGAGGCCCCCCCCAAACTGAGATTAATTCTCCGCGAAAAGAAGTTACCCCCGGAATTCGATTCTTAAACTACGATGCTAAAAGCTATTCGTGAGCTGATTGAAAAAAGATGGACAAGATAAAGTTGGACTTCCCTCAAAGAAAGAAGGACCTGCAACGGTTAAGATGAAGATCGACTCGGCTCATTCGAACGAGAAGAGCTTGACAAGTGAGAAAGGCTTTCCTATCGAAGCAAACTCCAAGGTTCTGACTTTCTTTTTGACTTCTAGGGAGCATCGTTTTTCTCAACTGAAAATTAATTATGAGGGATTTGCAATAAAAAATTATTTTAGACATAAAATCTTAAAAAGTGATCTTCTTTGTTTGGGCAAGGAATTGAAAGACCTGCCTCGGCCCAACCATATGACTAAGCTAATGAACTAAGATATGGCAAGCAATCGAGAGTGGTATCCGAAGCGAGCAATAGAGCGCAAGAAAGGACACGTAATTGAAGTTAAGCCGGGTCCACTTCTCGTTCATAAGCCGAAGAAAGAGAAATTTAGAAGGTTTTCTAGGATCAGCTTCAGGTAAAACTTCATCTGGAACATGCTTTTTTTTTTTTTCTTTTTAGGTTTGGATGGGAGGGGTCTGGTCTCCTCGCCTTAGTTTGATAAGCTCGCTCGTGCGGCCGCTTCCCTTTCTTGGCTAAATCCCCGCGTGTGCTGGCTTTGATGAATCCGGCGCTTATAATAGGCGCTCCTTGAGGCCAATCCTTGTGAGCCTTCGTTTTGAAAAGGTGTGTCACACATTCAATTACATTAAATATTTCTTTCTTTTTTAAAAACAAAGGGCTCGATAAAGCAGGAGAAAAAGGGGGATCCCTGGAAAGAGCATTACCAGAAGGTGATGTTGAGGTTTTTGATGGTGATGGAAATGCAAGTCCACTCATTTCATCTTTTTGAATGAAAGTCAATCTTAATATTCTTAGACCTACCTTAAAAGCCCCGGTTCACGGAGAAGACACCCCTGAATTATAGGCAAGTTAAAGTTACTAGATTGACATCAATTTAAATATCCCGTTCCTTTTTACTACTCTAACGCTGGAGATGGGAATAGGTCTTTTGTTTCAAATCCAAAGGGGAATGCGCAACGCAAAAGGCTTCTTACTTGAACATCCCAGTGGCTTGTGGAGTATAAGCACGAGTTTTATTTCGACGATTCTCTTGATCTGGGACCTCCTCATGCTTATAGTGATAGGGGGGCGAGATGAGTCCGAAAAGAAGTAGCAATGAGAAGGCTAAAGTCGAAACAGAAAGGAGGTGGGAAGGAAGAGATCGCTTTCGCTTTTAAGTAGTAGAAGAATAGTCCAAGCCAAGGAAGCTTCCCTCGTTACAGTGCAATCTCCGAGCCTTTCCCCGAACTAGAGCTGAAGCCAAAGCGAGGGCCTCCTACCTGGATTCCTAATCTTCATCCTGCCCTTTCCATTCCTTATCTCCTTATCCCGCATTCGGGGGGATTTTTACAGCTTGCCGAGGAAGAAAGCTAGGAGAGATCGATAGCTACGATGGCATGCGATGCTTCTTATTATAGAGGATATCCTAGAAGTTAAAAGATTAGAGACCTTCTCGGTACTCTTTCCAAGGATGGTTCTTCTTTAAAAGGATACTCCAGAGTCGAGCTAAACTCACCGGCCACCGCTGATTCTAAGAATTCATCCGGTGCAATCCGTCGAAGGACCGAGCTTAGAGCGTTTGCTTCGTTTTTTTTATCATTAAATAAGAAGGGAGGGCTGTGACAATGACTTCAAAGCCTCAATTCTGAAAGGAAGTGCTCTTTGGAAGTGGAAGTAGCTCATGAAAAGAGAGATAGAAATGCCACTTCATATCTTATGTAATTAAAGAGAAAAGGGGCTCAAATACCTTTATATATGATATAGAAAAACCCTCTCGCTAGCGTCCTCAATTCACTCGGGAAAGGTATGAACCCGCTTAGTTTAAGGAATTGCCCTCTGGATTTGTGCACTTGGTAGCATAGGTAAGCCTTTATCCCGTTCCAAGGACGAAACTTAGTCAGCAGCTCTTTCTATCTGCGTAGTGTGCCCCGAATGAAGGGTGGGAAAGAAGCGAGGGTTGCGATTCGAAGAAGTCAACCTTTCGCGAAGTCATTTGAGAGTAGTTTCACGTGGTCGATCGATGGCAGGGCGGAAACTTCGTTGCCAAAGGCGTTTACCCAACCTGTACGCCGTGCATCCTTTCATTATTGGGGACGCGCGATATCTCTTAAACGAGGTTTCTACTTTTTCTTCCTCTTCGAGCTATAAATAGCGTGAAGCTCTTACTGGCGAAAGAAGCGAAATCTATGCTCCGAGGGGGGCGGATTTTTAGGCAGAGAGTTGGCCTTTGGCCTTAACTACTTTTTGTTTTGTTGAGAAAATGAAGCCATGGATGAAGCAGGCAAAGATATTCCTTCGATCGAAGATAGAAAAAGGTACTGATCCGGAAACTGCTTTAGCGGATGCCACAAAGGGACCAAGTAAAGCCGTTGGTAATGATACGAGCATAAGAAACTTCAAGCCAGCTGTTAGCTTCTAGCTTAACTGCTAAGAATGCTGCTACGCTACTTCCTTCTCTCATTATCTTTTCTCGTTTCTGAGCCAGAATCAAAGTCAAATCCTTTTAATTTATATATCTAATAGTTGGGTCCTGATTTGACCAATCTACTTCTTTGTAACTCGAACAAAAGCGAAAAGAGGCATTTTGCGCCGATATCCGAGGTCGAGATGACATATATAATGGTACACTCGTTCTTGCTATTGATGGAGAAGACACTGGCTTTTTTCCCACTCATTAAGAGGGTCTTACTCTTAGGGGGTCTTTTGCTTTAATTAATGATAGAAAACTCTTAGATAAAAGGCATGGGGAGATCGTCCGATGTACATTCCGTAGAAGCTTCCTTTATTCGACCCGGTGAATGAGTCACTCTAAGGCATATTTGACGTGAAAGGCCTAGCACCAGTTCTAGGTCTAGGAAGCAACCATAGGAGCATCGCCCATGTTTTTACGCCAGCAGGTTAACCTGTCTCGACGAAGGATTGGCCCAAATATAATGGATTTTTTCTCTCCAGTCTGACTTTGTAGTAAGGCGCAGAGCCCTCTCATAGATAGGGGGTCTAGCTTAATTAGGGACGTTTGTTAATTCCATCAAAGGTGTATGACGACGAAGCAAGATTTGCATGCGTTAGCTTTTGCGCCACATTAAGCTTTTTATAGGAAGTCAAAGGTCCCTGAGAAAGATTGTGGTAAAACGTTGACAGGTGAGGGCTAGGTCCTTATTCTTGCTGTTGGTGAGCTAACGGGGGCTATCATGTCTTGTGTATGCGCTTCTGCGTACCCCGATCACAAGTCGGGAAAGGTCGTTTACTATTTATTAAAAAAAGAGCGGTAATCCGGAGCTACCCTCGATCCCAGTGATGACCCCAAGGTTTTCGGGGCGAACATTAGAATAAGAATAGAGAGTAGAATGCCCGTTCTGTGTCTTGAGCCACCTATAAGATCGGGCCACGACGCGCCTTGGGTATTAAATATTCATAATACAAGGTATGGCTGATGGCGCATGTGACTTAGAACCATATCGTGCAGCAACCTTGTCTATTGTAGCGCGTCTTTCCTCTGTTCAGTTAGGATGTCACCCAAATAAGCAGTAAGGAATAGCATTCCAAGGAATAGGCGCTAAGACGAAGATGCTTTTTCCTCTCCTATACAGTTGATCATACTCTTTCCTCGATTTCAGGAGTTAACGTGGCTTTTGAATTAAGCCGTGACTAAGGATAGTTAATGGGCGCGCGTAGATTGAGCGGGTAAGCTGGGCGCACGACCCTTATGGGTCGGGTGTTTGAACGAGTGGAATGAGCGAGTGTAAAAAGAAAGATATTCTCAGAATAATCATGAACGTATCAATTAAAAAGGAAATTTAGATGATTAATGCACTTCACTCACATGCGTTCGAGGGAAGAACGGATGGGAAGATTATCCCTTAACCTGGCTCGAAATGCCCAGGTTTTTGTTCGAAAGCATCAAATTCTTCTGCTTCACCCCCCTCCCGCCTCGACTACATCTTTATAAAGCAGAGCGGCCTAGACTTAGTCGTTTTCCCCATCCTCAGGAGCGGGTGGGTGAAAGAAGGGAGAAATATCCCCAACTCCTTAACGGGATTGATTCCCCAACGCCATCCTCCGGGGAGACCTCACCTGGGGCAAAAACTGGTTTAAACTTCTTCCCTTTTGCCTCTGGATTCAAAGTAAACCGCTCAAAAGTGAAGACTTCGCTCTAATGAATGATCGAACCGATCACGACCTTACATTGCATGTCTTGTGGTCTTGGAATCACCTATTAAGAATAAAAAAGAGCAGATAGAATTACTATAACTTTAAGCTTTTCTTTTTCCTTTATTAAGCCAACCAAGAAGAGGTGAAGCTTGGATCAAAGAATGAAGCGTAAAGGGAAAGTGTCGGCTCATTGATAATTAATTTCATTTAATGTGATAGCTCAGGTTATGATTCTCTTAATTGGAGCTCAATTTCGTAGGGTTCCCCATAAATATAAGAACTTCTACTTGTAAAAATATTACCCGTTTAAGCCTCTACTGGGATTATTCGAGAAGGTACCAAACCATAAATATCCTTTGAGGCTTCCGTGTAATGGAAAAAGGCCCACAGGAAGGTCTTAAGAAAGGCCTAACCGCCCACGACTTTTTCGTTTGAGGGGGAAGCTGGTTGATCCTTTTGTCTGAGTAAAAATGGGTTTGGGGAAAGCAGTTGCTGATGAGTACAGCCTTCCATGCTGCCACAGATGATCAATCCGTGAGAGAACAACTCAGACTTTGGAAGCTATGTTCCGGGCTTATGTGCTTTATTTCCAAGGTAGTTGGGAGAGGGCCCTTGTTATTCCTATTTCTAAGTAAGATTGCTAGTAATATTCCGGGGATGAGAATGGGTAGTAAAATTTAGGAGAATCTAGGTCTAACTATTACCCATCACCTGCTTCATCAGCGGCTAGAGAAAGGTCTAGTTGTTTGGGGGTGAGTGATAAGAAGCAAAAAGAGAATAGAGACGCCGGCAGAATGCCAGTATACCAAGAGTAACTGTAGGGGCGTGCACTCACGAGCGATAGTGAATGAAATGTTAAGAAGAGTAAGCGAGTAGAAAGCCAAGTCGTTTGAATAAGTCCGCGCTGGTGCAACAGCCGTAACGGAAAGCTCTCTTCTATTATATATTATATTTTAAGCGACTTTCTTGAGAAGTACAACCCTTTGTCAATGGATGTGTTGGAGTGAAATAAGACCCCTTATTCGAGTAGGACCATTAGAGTCCGCATATAGTAAATCGCCTTAGAGGGTAGTTGAGAAGCTCTTTACATATCTGCTTGCGTATTCCGTAGAGGAAGCTCTGTCTGGAGAAGACTATTAAATAAGAGTCAGCAGTAGCAGATATAAAACTAGAATCTATATAGGGGAAGGAACATAAACTCCTCTTTTTTTTTCAGATTAACATTCATCTAAGTCAAAACTTACCTGAACATATGTCAAAAAGTAATTGCTGTGAACTAATTAACTAGCTAGCTGTATTATTTTATTTTTGTATCATGGATCTTGCTTTTTTATATTAATGCTGTTTTTTCACTATGTTCCGACCCGAAGACGGGGAAAGGAGCCATTTAAGTGAATTTTTCAAACCACTTTCGGGTAAGACAGGAGTTCTTTCACACCCGTTCACTCCGTTCCTAACCTGCGTATCGATCCTAAGCCTGAACCTTTTCCACTTCCATCTTTATAGTAGGGTAATCTTGCTTTTTTGGTTGGCTAGAGGTAAAGTACTTAAAGTAGAGAATGCCTCTTAGTAAGGGACCTCCTACTTTCTTTCTTACTTGGGTTCTTGGCTGAATGATAAGCTGGGTTGATCCCTTGAATACTAAGGGTTCTCAACCGGAGATCCGTGGAATACGTGTGGTATTCGCTTACTTCGGTATCCTGATCGCGCTTCCGCCTGATCTGTCTCGGTTTTACGATGCTTTTTTCTTTTTTATTAAAGACGCAGAGTTAGCCCGATACGCTGGAAGGCGCGAAAGATACGTTCGAGAAGATCTCGCGGATAAGTAACCCAAAGGGTTTTCATGGATTGTGCTTTCGAACTAGACCTTACTGCTTTGGAAATTGAACCTCTTGAGCCGAATGGATCTTCGTGCCCGATTGATATGATGGCTTCCAGAGTCTTTCCTTTTCGACCCTAATTTCACTAATGGCAGATCGAGTCTAGTCATGTGAATGCTCTTTCTTCTCGGTCGGATCTCCATTGAAATTCTTTTTTCATTTCATTTTGTATGTGGGATTGCCCGTCTTGTTAAAAGAGATGAAGCGAGCAAGAAAGCGCCCTGTGCCGCGAGATTTCTTAGTCTTTTCCTTAACTTAAAGGTGGTATTCCCCCTTGTAACGAAGCCCGTGCTACACTTTTAAAGTCATTTCACCGAACCCTTATGAAGAAGGCAGTTTTACAACTGGACGGATTTGATGGTGAAAACTGGAAAAAATTCTATCCCCTCTAATCTAATATAGAGGGCGGGCGGTCTTAGAAGGACTGTTACAGAAGACAGGATCAGAAGAACAACCATGCTAGGAGAGAGACTGACTGCATTTTAAAGAGAAAAGAGGCTTAGCTTGGCCATGCAAAGAGACCTGAGGAGAAGGTTTCGCATGAGACAGACTAGACTTTTACATGATAAGCGGTAGCTAGGCGGATGTGTACGTTGATACCGCTCAGGCTTATATGGGCATGTCAGTCCTTTCTGTCTTGAATGAAGGTTTAGCGTGTAGGGAAGTAGGAACTCAACTAAGAAGGAAAGGATCCAACCAAAGGACACCGACTCTTAATTAAGGGAGTAGCTTAAAGGTGCATATCAAGCTCCACCAAGTGGGAGAGGGCTTTTATGATTCCTAAAAGGATTGCTGCCTTGATCACAATTGACGAGGCCTTTAGAAGAAATTTTCTTAGTGAAGCCTAAAGAAAAGAGGGCGATATCGATCTAAAACTTTTGACGATTCCGAGCTTACTCTATCTTCATAGAATCATTTCAATATTGAATAAAGAAGGGGCAAGAAAGCATATTTAAAGCGTAGGGGAGGAGAGCGTCTACTCAATTTATTACGGAGCATCCCTTTTTCCCTAAGTCTTGAAACTCAGAGGCAGTATAAAAAAGGACGACTCCGGCAATCATATCTTACTGACGCCTTTGGCGGACTTTTTGCGAGAAAGGCTTTTTTCTATATCTGGTAAGTGAGCGAAAGAGAGTCAACATAGACTTGCGCTTCCATCCGCGCTCCCGCCGCTTTGTTTTTATAAAAGAATGCCATCTCTTTCACTTCTGCTTTATTGCGCGCCCCTTAATATTCTTCGCCCCCACCTGTATCTGTAGGATCGGATCCGCCAGGGGGCATGTCCTATCTATTACTATTATCGAAATATCCAAAAGCAACGTTCTTAATCAGTGGCACAAAAGTGCTCGATGTCATAATATCGTATGAGATGATCCATTCAACGTTGAAAATCTAACTAAAAAGAATGAAAAGGCAACTATCCAGCCAGAAAGAAGATAGCAAACACTCTTTCCCCTTTTGGGGGTTAAATTCAATTCCAGGATAAATAAACAACTTGACAAGTAAAAGACGTTGCTAGAAAGAAAAATTTTTGACAATTCAAGTCAAGTAAGGTAGTATGGAATAGTTGTCCTGGGCTAGCCCACTTCCTCTCCTGTCCGTATAAAGATGCGAGTCTCTTCCAGCCTATATAAGGTAGGTTAGTTGAAAAGATTGAAGTAAAAGGCTTCAAATTGAGGACTTTATGAATAAGAATCACAAGGTCAAGCATCACATCTGGACAACTCCTCTCATAAGCAAGAGTCATTCTCCTCAGCCATCCCCTTTACCTTTCTATCTAATATATGAGATCTCCTTCTACTGTATAGTCGAACATGTAAACACCCTACTTAATAAGGATCTTTTAACTGCAATGCTAGCTGACGCCCTCGAAGACTTACAAGTAACCTTTCCAGGTTATAGGAATAAGGTTTTAAATTCAAGGAAAATAAGAAAATTAAGATCCCTATCCTGGGTGGATAGCATATATGGGGAGAAGGTCGTAAAATAGTTCTTGAAGTTTCCCTAGGCTGGACGGAGCGCCCCTTTCTATAGAGCTTTCTCTTCCTAATAGCCTATTTGACGAAGATTGCGAAGATTTGAACTTAATCGGAGACCTAAAGAGTTTTTTTTCATGTTGGTGGCTCAATAGATCATTCTACGAAACGCCTTATGCAATCCTCGGCGGGGGTCACCAAATTCAACCGTAACTTGAGCTGTAACTCCCACCCCCTTCTGATTCTCTGAGACCGGTATCGCCACTAGATAGATATGAAAGAAGAGAGTAGACTTGGAGGGTATTAAAAAAAAAAAGCCTTTACTTTATAAGAGAGTAAAATTCCTCTCAATCTTTTCTAGGACCCCTTCTCACACGCTACGAGTTGTCAACAATCTAAAAAGGGGAAATTGGGTAGGGCTTGCTCGAGACATTCATCATCAAAATTTCAAACTTTCAACCCTTTTACTCTGTATACAAATCCGGGTTCGATCCCTGTCGAGTGGTCTTACAATCAGGACGTGTTTTTAATGCGAGTGAGAGCAATATCTTATAATGAAAAAGAGGAAATCTTGTGCTTATCTGTGCATAATCTCCTATATCTTTAGTTATGATTCTATCTTCTTTAACAAGGGCTAAAGTATGATAAATTCTTAAATCCTTCTCTTAAGTGAGAGCTAAGCCCTTCCTATCCTGCTCCGCTGGGACCGAGATCATGCACACTTTTCAATAACTTTGAGACTTCGCTTGTTCACCCTATTCTTTCGCTCACTTTGAAACCCACGCAGCTTTTATCCTGTGTCCTATCTATATCAACCCTTTAAACATCTTAAGCGAGCTTTCTTATGCCTTCAGGACGACTTATTAGAACGAAACGAGCGTAGCGAAGGGAATGGGCGTTGTTTACGGGGCAAGCAATAGAGCGTTGGATACAGGGCGAGTTTATTGGTGAAGCGGAACAGAACATATGAACCGGCAAGCTAGCTGCTGCTTGTGGGAAAAAAGGAATAAATTTCACTCATATTGTAAGAAAAGCGGGAGAATACGTCTTTCATGGGTCGTTTATATGTCTATCGAAACGCGGCACAGGAGTCTTACACACAGAATAGAATGAATTGCCCTTTTCCTAGCGCCTCTTGTTCTCGGCTTTCAACCCAGCTTTCCTTGATTTTCTTTTTCCCAAATCGGAAAAAAAATCTTATTCCACGATCGGCATGTCCCAGTAAACGCGGTATGAGGATACGACCCTTTGTTCAATCACTGGTCGTACGAGAAAGGAAGGAGGAATCTTTCAGAAAAAAATGAGATTTTGATAGGAATGCTGTCGTGCTAGGATAGGTGGTTGAGCATGAGATTGAAGATACGAATGAAAGAGATACCGAAGCTGTTGTTGCTCGTGTATAGAAATTCGTTCCGTACAGCCTATATATCTATCTCTTTCTTTACGAGTGAAGGTGCTACCCGCAACCTCCTTACTAGCGTGGGAGCAAGAAGCGGGGGTATACTTCCTATTTGTCAATGAGCGAAACTTATCACAAGGAAAGCTATGTATCAGTCATAAGAGTTAGAACGACTTAGCACGAAAACGACATGCGCTATGGTACGAATACGCACTATCTAAAAGGGATTTTAGCACTAGGTAGGATAAAGAACGGCTGCGCTCTTTCCTGAAGCAAGCGTCAGCAGTGCCTTACTAAATGCATAAGTCCATGTTCCCGGGACTGCTGCTCTTGTTAGCGCTGTAAGCCACCAGTTATAAGTAGTCACTTGAAGAAGCAATATTACGGCAAAGGCATTCTAATGTAGTAAAGGAAGCCTTCCTAATATATGCAAATACCAATTTTATATATCTCATTATGTTATATCGGATCCTCTATGTCTACTGGAAATATCCTTGTTTATGCTGTACTCATATCTGTAGCAAGCAAGTGGGTTTTCCTGGATTACTAGTAGTAAAAGAGCTCTTCGGGTCCCGGAAGCCGCTTATGAGTAGTGAGTAGAAAGACCATAGAGAGTTGTTATAAAGAAAGAAGCTTCTTATGTATTGGAAAGGGCTCTACTCGTGTATCCGCACCTGTCTCATGAAATTTATAATGTCTTTTTCTCCCTTTTTACCGTTTATATTTCAACTTTTTATATGGGCGCTCAAAAAAAAATCTCCATTCTTATATTCCTTTGCTGACTGCCTTATTCCTTCTAGTAGTTTCGGAGTAGGAGTCGGTGACTGGTAACTTATGAGAAAGTCTCTTTAAAAGGAGGGACGCTCTAGCTTTCCTATTACTTAGTACCTGTAAAGAGCTTATTTTCTTACTCGAACGCGCTGATGTATTTACCTTCTATAACGGTATCCTATTTCACATAAACGCCCGCTTACACTTTTTATGCGGTAACGTGAGATGTCTTGTCTTGTAAACTGCAGATATATCTTTCTCGTATATGCAAACGGCGTACCTCTTGCTTCAGGGCGAAATCTATCCGAAGATGTCTTGTCTGTGTATGATTTACTTTTATGTTTATGCGGCACCTACTTACCATGTTCTCGCTCATGTTACAAATTTCCGTCTTGCAAGCTCTTTTTTTATAAATATTCTAATTGAGATATTTCCTAACTTTAGTTGCGTTCCCTGTTCGACTTGTTAACTTATTTGTGTTAATTAAAAATTAATATTGTATATAGTACAACTACATTATTTAAGTAATAGGAATTCAAGCGCATAGTAATATAGAGATGCAGTTACTTTATTCTATCATGATATCTCTTGTTAATTTAGAGGAGCTCCCCTCCTATGAACGTGCTATAACCGCCTCAGATCGGGGCAGAGTTTCACCGGATGCCGTAGAACCTGAACACTTTATAAGAAAAGAAAACTGTAAAAGATAGACATGACGTGATATGACTCCCTCGCCCTAATCGATATTTAGCAGCCGGCTTTAGCATTTTATCCTACAAGCCACGTATTACACTACTTTAATATAGGAGAGATGCTCTAAGATTTTTTCTCGCCCTATTATTTAACGCCTTTTGTCCCGATCTTAAGAAAAAAATGAAGTATAAAACCCACTTAATTGGTTTATAATATCCCAAGGTATCTGGCCATAGGAAAGGCAGTAAGCGGGGTTTGCAAAGAAGTTTAAAAATGCATTCGGCCAATCTACCAGGTCTTGGAAGACCCGTCTTTCCTATCTCCCCATCATTGGCTCCATCATACGTAATATCCAACCCGTTTCTGAACTCGTCGACACACTCACTTGTTTTAGCCGACTAGCGCTTAATGACGCAAAGGCCCAGGTTTGTACGAATTTCTTAGCTTTTCTCGTGCCAAGTTCACATAGGTAGTAGTTATGATGCCTAAGGCAAGTTTTTTATTTCAAAATTTTATTGGTTGCACGCTCACATGGAATTCTGGATCTTAAGATACCCTTTGTGTTAACAGTGAACTCGCCCACACCTATACCTAAATCTATACAGTATGCTGCTCGCCTCATAGATTGCACTCGCTCCAGGCGCTTGAAAACTATTCTCGTGCTCACAGGCGGCTTTCATTTTCTTTTTTCATACGCAATCTCATTGATTAAAATTTCTCATTTTTCGGCATAGTTTCCTTGATCGAGGCCGAGTTGGGCGAAACGAGGCTATACTCGTCAACACGGGCACCGAGTACCCTCGTGCGCAGGCCGGCATAATTTCTTCTTACAGGGGATGGGTTAAAGACAAGCCCTACTCTGACCAATATAAAATTAAACTAAATAAGAAAAATTTTTGAAGGTAGAATATGAATTAAAATTTATACTTGCGCTAAGTAGTCCTCGGGAATGGTGCTCAACCAAAGAAGCTCAGCCAAAGGAAGAGTACTTCAACTCTGTCCGGTCTTTACATTAAAAAAATTTTAATCAAGTGACACGCGTATTGAAGCGCTTATATACGAGAAAGATGAATCAAATGAAGCAAATGAGGCGAGTCAAATCAGTAGAAGACGTTGAACATGCAACAAAATTCAAGGAAGCAAAGGCGCACCTTCATCAAACAATTGAACAACACTATAGGATACCGTATGTGATGCAAGGATCCCCCATTGAGAGACCTTATCCAAGCGCCCTTTCTCTTTCTCTAGCTACTTGACAAAGTCTTATCTCTCCTCCATAGTCATATACATAGAAAAATAGGGCAGGGTAGAACAAGGCAAGAAAGTTAGCTTCTTGGTTCTTAGAATGCCCCTTTAGTACAAAGTCCCCCTGAAATCACACCAGGTTGTAACCAAAATCCTCGGGAAAATAAAATAAATTCAGATTAAATTCAAGTTTTGATGGAAAGAAGGCGAGAATCCACTTACCCGTAACGGAATTCAGAGAAGGTGTGTACCAAAGTGGTAGTAGAAAAGAAAGACGGCTTGCTTGAGTAAAGTATGTTTCGTTACAACCAAATAAAGGCTGCGTGTCCGCGCACCGCGCTTAAAAAAAAAGATTTCAAATAGGGCAAGCAGTGCCAATGCAGCCTTTCCAATCAGAAGAATTCCGCTCCTATTACTGTTTTATACACGGGAAAGTTTCTAACCTATGAATAGGAATTTGCGCGCTAAGGAAGTAGTGAAGGAGAGTATGCGGGCAAGTCTTCTCCTTCTATGAGAGATCTAAATAACCTTCACTTTCGCGAGGGGGTTTTCTTCGCAAACCTCAGCCCAACGATATGTGCCCTAACTGCCAGCGGTTCTTCGAGGAGTTCTTTTGCCGCCGGAACGAGAGGAATCCGTGTAGCGAATGGCTCTTGCCGAATCCTCTGTCTACCATAAACAGAATCAGCTTAAGCTCTAGCATACCAATCATGGGCAGCACTATTTCGTATCTATCCGCTTAAGGATACAAGTTGACACCCTCCAAGTGAGATTCCAGATCTACCATTACCAGATCTACCATTATGAGTAAGCAAGTTACATAAGTCTTATAATTTGGACTCAAGCATTTGTCGAGACTAGCTCGCTCGCTAGTGCAGCATGCGCAGTAAACGTTTCTACGGCCTATCCTGTGGGATTTAGGCCTTTCGCCTTATAGATGCTTCCATTCGTCAGGAAGCGTACTTCACTTGGTTAAGCTATACCTCTCTTGAGGGTGTCCAAGTAAGAAATCTATACATAGAAAGTATTTCGTACGAAAAAGCTACGAAAAAGCAATGACGAATAATTTCTTATTAAATGCAAAAGTTTTTGTAGTAAAAAAGAAGTCAATTGAGCTACATTTACAAGTCTACTTTTCACTTTTTAAGGTTAGAGAAGGATAAGTCAAAGATTTACTTTGGAAAGAGAATTCCTCTCATGGCACGATCCTCTATAATTAAAATAAACCTATTTGTCTATGATAAAAATGGCAAGGTTTTCTTGTAATCTTAAAAGATGGACTCAAAAAAATAGTCTTTTTTGTGTCTATAAGCAGCGGCATTTTCCTCTATACTGCTCAAGTAGTAGTGTCGGTACAGCATGAATTTCTTTACCAGTGGAAAAAGGTCTTTGTTCGACGTCGTTTCGTTCCTTTCATTGTGATACTGGTTCATTAGATCAACAAATAGATAAGAAAGTGTAACATATTAAGTCGTGGTGACCTCATTTTATCGGAATAGAGTATTATAGTGAGATTTAAATTCTTAAGCGCTTTTGGACTTTTTTTTACTGTCGTCGATCTAAGAATTCTACTTTTGTTTTTGGGGAAAAGCCGGGTACTAGTGGAATCAAAGCGTAACGGGAGCAACTGATTTGGGAGTACCACGAAAAAGTCTTCCATCTGCTAGAAACGATCCGGGGCGAAAAGGCTCCTCGATAGGCTAGGATGCTGTAGAGATCGAAAGTCTCATGTTGAATCCATAAGGCTTTGGAACAGAATCAAGCCAGGATCCTTGAGTTATGTCTTAAGGAGGCCCGAAGCGCGAAATGCCCCTTTCAATACCTCGCCAACGTCTATACCTTTAGTAGTACTAAAGTATAGTTTAGATATCGATAAAAAAAAGTTTTTCCCTTAAGTGAAGCTCTTTCGGTCCCGTTCAGTCCGGGTTGTGGTCGCGACATAACCTATCGATTGCTAGCGTACTTCTTTGTAAAGAGTAGTCTGGCTAAAGACTAAAGGTAAGAATCGGACCACGGAGGACTGGGATGATCCTAGTAGTGTGGATATACACAATCTCTTTCGAGAACACTTTATAAAGCATCCACTTGGTACGGACGGGGGTAGCTCTGGATTTATGCGAAAAGTTCTAGTATCTTTTCGCCCGAGAGGTGACAAAGAAGGTTTTGATGCCTTGCTTTTTATGGGAAAGGTAAGAAAAGCACTCTTAGCGATCCGAAAGTCCTGAAAGGTACGGGTCTTTCGCCAAAATAAAAAGATTTCGTGGTAAGGCAGTGCTATCACTTTTGGGATGCGGCGCATTCTTAGTATAATTCCTATTGCTCCCATGTAATGGATCCGTCGCTTTGCGAGGCACCGCGCATTTCGGTCATAGAGTGAGAGGGGAGAAGATAAAATTTGAAATAGAATTAAGGGGTTCACCCTTTCAGCTAAAAAAAAGAATAAGAAGAGTGCATTCATATAGTAAGGAAGATATCTTTTCTCGTAAAATCTTATGCATTCGGCACCTAAAGTAGAGTCCTTGCTTAAGCTAAATAGGAAGTGCCGCTCTTTTGACAGCACTAAACCGTAAAGAACGAAAGAGCATTAATTAAGGAGGGCTCTTCCTCTTTTAATTTGAAATAAAGCCATGACCTTAGGATTAAAGGGTTTAGCTGCTACCTGTATCCGATAAGACACTGGGAACAGGCATTGAGCCTAGGTTATGAAGAAAAGCTAGAGGGGCGCCCTCCAAAAGAGCAAAATTCGCAGTAGCTAGAGGGCCATAAAGCCTTTTCTTATCGATCTACCTTATTCCACTACTTGGATTAAAAGAACGACGAAGTCAAAGACCTTTTCGCGCAATTATCTCCTTGCATCTTCTACTTTTTCTGTGAAACCCTCCTTTTACTATGAAGCGAGCTTTCTTCTCTATCATGGGTAGCTTTTTAAAGGCCCCTCTTCTCATTGTCAAAGACTGCTAAATCTTAGGAAATTTTATTAAAAGCTTATTATCCAGTAATTTCTTTTTATGTGCATTGTTTTTATTTTTTATCTTGTAAAAAAGCTAATCCCTATCTAGTTAAACCGAGCCCTCGTAGCAAATCATAAGAGAAAGACGAGCATCTTATCGGGGAAGATTACTCTCTAACTTAAGAGATTGAGGTCTCATCATACGAAATCAGAAACAAGATCGATAGCAAAAGAGGCGAGCTTGGGTTCAATCAAAGCAACGAGCTGTATGTTGGCGATCTCATTTAGACTTTAAACCCTTTCTTTATATATATATAAAGAAAGATAGCAATCGTATCTATCTCGTCCGATATTCCGGAATTTAAAGATAAGATATTATAATTCTCTTTCAAAGAGTGAAAGCGGAGACGGGCACTAAATTGCATTCCATCAAAACAGCGTCTTGCCTTAATCTTTGCCCTTCTTTATTTACTAAATTAGCGAACTAATGCAGAATTTGAAGCTTATTTAAGAACTTACATATGAAAAAAACAAATAAAAAAGAGGCAAATGCCTAAGATGATTCAACCGTGAACGAAAGAATTAGAATTCATGCTTGGGGAGAAGCACGCAAGGCTGGATGCTTTCTAACAAAAACAGGGAAGTTTAATCGCAAATGGAAAGGTCTGTCCCACTTACTGTTCTAGTGGAGGGCTCCTTTTATCGGGTAATCGGGTGGGAGTCCTTTCTCAGATCAGTTTGTTCTGAGATAGATTAATCATAGGGCAAGAGTAAAAAACCTCCAACCCGGCCAACTGTCATAAAATGGGCTCTTTTTCTTATTTCATTCTCCTAAGTCCTGCTCGGGTGGGGACTGTCTTTGAGTAGGCTTCGATCGTAAGCCAATTTGCTCCGTACACTACGCTTGTTAACATCCTACACCGTTTCCTCTCCCCTATTTTCTAATATAAGCGGGATCTTTCAGCCTTATTTAATTTAAAGAGAAAGACGCTTCCACGAGTAGAGTATCAAATTCATATAAGAAATGAGCCTGAGCGATGACATACAATTAAGGGGTTTGCTGAAGGATACACTAATACAAGACCATTCTTTAAACCCGGTTCATTTTTATATGTTAGTTAAAATAAAAAGGCTCTTTTTACAAAGACAAAGTAAGATTTTAATGTTCATTCGTTTCCACGATCAGCTAAAGCTGCTTTAAATTCATTTTGTTACTCTGGACCAGTTGCCCATTCTTCTTTACCCATTTATAGAGCTACCGCGCACATTCAAACAGCAAGGATAAAGGGTTAGGCAGCAACAAGACTTTATCTTTGTTAGTGACTCTCTACTTTTATTATATTATGGTATTATGGGTGCGTGCCCTTTATTCACCCTCGGCTGGATCAGCTTCTTTATCTTCGCTTTCTCATCGATCGGAACTTTCAAACAAATAACTCTCTTCTTCTCTACTCCGCAGGTTTAGGATCTTAAACCTACTATCTATGTTAAGGATCAAGGATTTAGGGAGTCCTAATAATCCAATGTGGGTAGCTTCCTGTAGAAGGACGTAGCTTTCCAGGTCCCACGCCCGGGGAAGACGAGGTGGGTAAAATAATATGGGACAGCGTATACTTCTTATTGTTACTCGAACTAACTAATGAAAATAATGCTATAAGGGGGGTAGCGCTAACGTCAGTTATAAGCATCGGAAACAACACCTTATATTAGTCGACTACTTTTCGTCTAGTTTAGGGGGAATGGAACGTATAATAGAAGTCTTCTCATGAGAAACCTAAAGGGGTAGATTGGGTTTTAGGCAAGAACTTTACATATTTAAAGAAAATAGGTTCGATCTTTTTCCATTTGCTTGTGATTGTAAATCGTCCTTGAATGGGAAGGCATTCACATAAAGCTTCCCCATTTTATTATAATCTCGGTAACTAAACTACCTTCAGAATTAGACTTAGATTGAAATAGCTGAGAAAATGATAATGCTTTTATTTTAGTTCTTAATTAAGGAGCAACACACCTCTCTGATGTGTGAGCGAGAGGAAGACATCTTCCAAAGAGGTGTGATCTATAAAGGCTCTTTCTATCTCGCATATTAATAGAAAGGCAGGGAAAGAACGTAGTCAGGCTCATGCTCTGAAGGATCCCTCTTTTTCTTCATGGACTACTTGAGGAATGCTCTCCTTCTTCAAACCTTCCTCTAAGACTACGGCGGAGTATCTTGATCGGGACGTAACTAGGCAAAACAATTCCTCCTTTATAATAGGGAATTATACTTAAAGGAGGAAGGCGCGGGTTCGGGATGCCAGTCGACTCTTTTTTTCCGACAAGAGAGAATCTTTCTTAGCAACCCAACGGGCTATCAAGAAAAAAGAAAGAAAGTCAATCGAACTGCTCGAACGAAAAATCTCCGCCCTATTCTAAGAAGAACAGGCGTATAAAAATATGTAACAACCAAAAGCATGGATCACAGCTTTATTTCAAATTCTAAGAAGAGCCTTTACTTAAGCAATGCTTTCTTCTTTTTTTTATGTTTTAACGTGCTCGTACGAACTTTGTCTCTATTTAGCTTCAGAAATGAATTTTATGAGTCACTCGTGGAAAACATCTCACAGCAGCACGACTATGACTTCACTTCGTTCTTAGTTTTCCTTTTTGCATTCTCGAGAAGGACGCCCAAGCAAAGCGCAAGTTCTGATAAAATTTCTCCTTAATATAAGGATTACTGGATCTAGCATCCGCTTATTCAACTACTTATACATCAACGTACCCAGCGGATAATGAAAAGACAGATCTCCTATATTATATATAGTAATGTGACTCAATCTACCTACCTGACCCAGTATGCATAGACTGCTGCTGATAGGACTTCATTATCTACTCGAGACGGAGACCCATATACCAATGCTGGCAGCTAAAGCTGATTCAAATATTATATCAAAGGAAAACGAGCATAGCATTATGGACGGAAAAAACCATACCTTGCTTTTAGTTAACAGGTTGATGCAAAATTCGCATTTGAAAAGTGCTCTTACGGAGGGAAAAAAAGATCACAAGCCAGCTTTAATGGGTAGGTTTATGCAACATGCTTCTTTGAATTTCAAAATTTAGATTGAGATTTTGAGCAGAAAGGCTACTTATAGGGTTGGGCAGCAGAGTGCATATCAAGAGCTGGGTATGCTAATATGCTCACTATCGTCTTTAAACGCAGGGCTTACTTAATAAGAGGAATGCAGCTTCATCCGCTCATAGTCATAGTAAAGGGTTGATCATGTAAACTCCTCCTTTCTTTCGCTCCGTTGTATCGGGTCCACCCAAAGGGACTTTACCAAAAGTCAAGTCATGTAATGGAGGAGGTCTTCCAAAACCTCGATCAAATCAAACGGAAGGAGCAGGAACCTACGAGAAGAAATGCCCGTGCATGTCGTGATGCAATTCCGATCAGAGGGCAATAAACTAGGTAAATCAGAAAGTGTGCGCATGGCTTTTCAGCCTTAAAGGATGGCCTTTTTCCCTTGTTCAACTAAATTCCAGACCAATCAAAGAAGTAAGGCGCGCAATAATTGGTTAAGGCCGGCCTGAACCTTTTTTTTTACAGGAAAGCTAGTAAACGAGGATCTTTCTTGGAAAAAAATGAGGGGCGATACCGACCAATATAGATTACCGCACTCTTTCGGAAAAAAGAGTATTCCTCAATCGGCGTTATATTCACACTTTTTGTTTAAAAAACATAACACCCTTTAAAACAAAGGCACCTATCTAGTTGGGGCATTCTTTCACCCAGCTACTGAGATTAATTCTCCGTGAAAAGGACTCGCCTCATGTCTTCAATCAAGGAGATCTTTTGTCAAAGCTAGCCCGTGTAAGAGCCTGTGGAATTGGTTTCGCCCCTGAGCTTAGCGTAGTTACAAGCATCTCTTCTTTGTCAACTGAGCACTATTCCGATTCTGCAGCCCTCTCACGAAAGAGGCTTGAGTCTTAGAAATGAAGTACCTGGGCTTTGCCTTTCTATTGACCTCGAGGTCAAAGACGAGAAAAAAAGTCATCTTATCGTATCCTCTAATTAATAAGGCTCGGTAAAGAAGATTAGAAAGGACACTCCCTACTCCGGCTTTTATCTTAGTCCCCATCCTTAAAGGTAAATGATAAAGCGGATGGCATCTTATTTAAGTGCAGGTAAGGGGTAAGCAACGAGCGAGAGATATGAAAAAAAGCGTTGCTCTCTTAAGTTTAAGCGAGGTATGGATCCAGTCGAGATTGATGAGCCAGCTATCATGGCTTAGGTCAAGGAATTGATATCAGATTTACTAAATCGCTTTTTCTCATTCATACTAAGATTGTTTGGGAGCAATGGTTCACGCCCTCTTCTTCTATGGAAGAGTGGGAGCAAATGAGGTTTCTAAAGTGAGCCAAGTAAGTTAATTCTCAGATTATAACACAAGACAAAGATAAGGATTCGATAGAAGCTTCAACAGAAGAAGCAGACGCTAACCTAGATGAGGTTCCAATTGAGGCCAATTGAAGATAGAAGTATAGAACAAAGGAGAGCATATCCGACGGGTGTCGCCCCAGATGAAGGAGCTGTTCCTGATTCTAGAGAAGATAAAGTAATATCAGCCGACTCTGATCATAGGGGAGAGCAGTTTAACTTACTATTTCCTATCTCTCCATTTTCACCCTAATATAATTAGGATAACAAGAGAGTAGGAGAGGGTGGCATTTGCCGAAGACTAGTAGCACCTCTTATAATTATTACCTTTATCGAGGTAAGAGCAATCTAGCTGCCATGTCCGATATCGATCGAGATGAAAATTTAGGGTCATATGTATAGATAGTTTTAGGGAAAGATTGACCCGCTAGCTAACGTTAGGCTATAGCCCCCTGGAAGAGTCTTTTCCTTGGAACCTATAATACAGGGGAAAAGGGCAGTCGTACCATAGCCTTATATATATTTCCACGGATAAGTTGCTGCTTATACAGCGGAGGAGAGGAAAGGTATCTATCCAAACAAAAGGCAACCAATGCTTTTCCATCTCATATTCGTGGAGAAAAAAAACGAAGCCAACCCCTACTAGGAAGGAAAGGGGATGACCCAGTTGATCGTCCAGAAAGGGAGTTAGACCTTGATATCAAAGGAGGAACCACAGCAGAAACATCTTATGATAAGGACAGCAAAGTCCTATCATTGACCATTGCCTTCTTTCCTAAGGTTCTTTTTTGGACTATTGTCCCAAATTAAAATTTCCAAGAGGAATAAACAGTAAAACGAAGTCGATCCGACAATCGATCATTGATGGTCTTACTTTAACAGTAGTTGATTACTCAACCTGTAACAAAAAAAGAGAGTAATATAAAGCATTCGCTAAGGTAGAACAGGCATTACCTCTCTATTGAGGACAGACCCTTCATTCTATGTAAGCAGCCATCAAAGCTACTGCTGCAGGTGACCTTACCTATAGCTAGCCCATCCCATCATTTCATGACCCATCCGCCCACTTCGGATGAATCTACAGCATCCAACGCATCCAAAGATGATTACGCTTGCGGAGAAGAGAGTAGAAGGCCTATTCACTTTAAAAGAGAAGGAAAACGGAATTTTGTTTGGTGTAAGAGTTTTCTTTCAGATTCAGAGAAAGCGTAGTAAAGGTCGATCGGAAAGATCGAAGTACCAGTGGTTTGGTCCTAAATCTCCCCTTCTTTCCTCTGCACTATCGCTAACAACCAATTCGTTCCAAGTATTTTACTCGCTTTTTTATCTTCGCTCCTTGTTTTCGTGATAACTACTCTCAGTAAAATGGCTTCTTCAAAACGGCTAATTGGAAGGAGTTTATCCTTCGCCCCCGGGCTTCTTATTCCAGGGCGCCCGGGAAAGACTTTCAAGTGAGTCGTCGCGCTTTTTTTATTTTAGAATAAAATGTGACCCTCGCTCTTCGATTCCGAACCTTTTTTTTGCTTTCGAGACTTCGCCGAGATAAATTCTTAATTGGAAACCTCGTCTCCACTTAGTTAAGCTATCTTCTAAAACTCATTACAGAGGTCTCGAGATGCCATATAAATGAAATCGTTTGACACAAAGCGCTTGATGGCATAGCTTCGAGTCAACCCAAGCAAGTAAGTTTCGTTGGTAAGAGCTTTCAATGAAGTTGAAATCACACCTCGCTGGAGTAAGGCGCATCTCTATAAGAGGGAATCCCCCGCTAAAAGCAAAGAATTTATATGAGATCCATATGAGAAAGACTTCATATATTTAAATAGGGCCCGTTGTTCATTCGTCGAGAAGAGTTCACTCGATAGCGTAAGTCCGTAGGAAAGGCTATCCTTACCAGTATTCTATTAGGGGTATGTGTTACCTATATGGTTAAGACAACCCGCTTGTTATGCCCGCGGTTGCGCTGTAACGAATTTTCTTCCCCTTATATCAACAGCGGCTAGCTCATTGCCCCGGGCGGCGTGTGCTTCGTCCAATCCAAGCACCCTGTTAAGGAGATGGTACTTCACTTGCTCGATAATATTGAATAATATTCTATATGTAAATAGCCTCACCTCACTTGATCCACGGTTTTTCCGATGATCCACAGTCAGCTATTTATCATTGCATTGACGCTCCTGGTCTATCTCCGAACACGCTCGGTGCCTCGGTGCCGGATCATTTAAAGAGATAAGCCAGCTCCTTTGATCCATGCATTACCCAAGAATAAAAATTTCATAATTAAAACACAAAGACATTCACATCAATAAGGAATGCGTTCGTCGATTATGAAAGACTTGCATAAGAATTAGAACGGGAGGGATGGGAGCGGGCGGAGGAACAAGCAAAAGCAAAGTATGCCGTTTCGCGGAGAATCCCCGCGGCCAGTGGTAAATGGTAGCTCCAAAGCGCGTAGGTCGACTGGTTTTGAACAAATTTGCTCGAATTATGAGAAATTTAATGCATGTGGTCATATGGCCGAAAACAGGGGAGAGTTTACGCCTATTAGCAAGGTTCATACGAGCCGTCCCCTTTTCACTGTCGCTCGAGCCGACTTCCATCTCTTCAAAGACGGATAGGCTTGCGTGAGCTCTTATTGAACAATATTACATGTTGTTTTGAGTAAGCTGCGCTTGGATTAAATCTCCCACGGATGATTGAAGCGAGTGAATTTTCCTTCATTTATAGGTTTATGGGCAGGTGGAATGTACTTATTTCAAAGGATGAATACCGGGTTCCGATGCATAGGATCATGTCCTTTCTTTTTTTTTTTTTAGGGAGGGGTCACCCTACTGCGCAATCAAGTAAGCTTCTATCCTCGATCGGGTACGCTCCAAGGGACCGATCTCGGTAAACGATTAATTCTGCTTTTAACGGAAGCAAGCCTACTTTCTTGAGTATTTTAAGGGGTAGAATTTATCAAGTCTTTAACCCCCACCCCCTCACTCTTTATCTAAGGGCTCCTCTATTGCTTTCGAGCCAAACCAGCTGCTCTCTTTTACTAATGAAAAGCAAAAAAGTCCATTTCACACACCCAAAGCTCCAGAGCTTACTCCCGAACAGGCGATTTCCTTATTCTATTATCATTTAGAAACAGCTTCTGCTCTAAGATCTAAGTAGTAACTTTTTTCCAAATTCAACAGAGATGCCAACCAACCATTTGATTGAATTGCCGGATAGATCTCTTTTTCTTTCTTACTCTGCTGTCTTAGTAGGGACCTTCAACCTTGGGGGTCGAATTTGCCCCCCTTCTTTTCCCATTAGATCTTCACCCGAATCTTGCGCATTGGGCGTTTACGTAAAACAAAAACAGGGTAAACCTCCTCGAGAGTCATACTACTAACAGCTAAGGACAGATAAACGCTTCTTTTACCGGAGAAGGTCAAATCAACTGTCCGAACAAGAGACCCATGCTTTAGATCAGAATTCGAGGGTAGCAAGAAGAGGTCTAGACTCTACGGCGGGTCTACCTTACCAATCTAAGAATTAGGGGCGGGAGATAGCTTTATTTATTATATTAATAGGGTAAGGCAGTCACAACAACGTCCGCAACCTATCATAAAAACCGTGATTCCTCTTCTTTTATCCCCGCGCTCTTTGCTTGCAAAGGAAAGGCAAAATCTACTCATTCCATCATTTCATTCCAACACAAAGTTAGCATGCATATTTGAGCATATTACACGTTATCATTGGTCCGGAGAGTTTTCAGGAGCTGCCAGCTCTTCTCCCTTGGTCTTTGCTTCTTACTAAGATCTAATTAAGTGCTTGAATTGCGTTAATCGCTTGTCGTGACGAGAATCTCTTTTCTTGGTCCCACTCCTTTATTCTTTTTCTTAACGAAAGAGGAAAAAGCTTGGAAAAAATAAGGCTAAGAATGACCCTACCGTTCTAAGTAAGGCTCGCAAAGCAATTGTTCGGGGCGCAACAGAGGACACTAGCGCGGTAGCAGGTTCTGGAAGATCTCAGTTCATATACCTCTGTTCTATAGGAAAAAGTCTTATTAATTTTAAACAGTGGAAGAAATATTTACTATCGGAAAGAGAAGTTAAGAACGGGGATTTGTCCATTAGAATAAAGAAAGTAAGACTTTCCCGTCACATAGAAGTCAAAGAGATGAGGACAACGGATAATGCTCATAAGAATAAGTCGATGAAGGGATTCCCCATCGTGTAAACAGGAGAGAAAGAAAAAAGTGGGTACTCGCTCAAAGATGTGAGTAGTAAAGCTCAGCATGCCAGACTGATTGCCTTTGGCCGACGAACCTCTTTCCGTAACTTAATATAAGAAGAATCTATAAGTAAGCTTCTTTTCCTCTGCTCTTTCCCCTCTCCTACGTGTGTAAGGAAGTCAAACTGCAAGGCTGAACCTACCTTCTTCTTCCCCTTTTTTTTTTCTCGCACAAAGAGCTGTTGGGTAGAGAGCCGTAGCGAGGGCCTATCTTTATGCCACGATAGCGAGAGGAAGAAACTAACTTGCTTGCCGCCTTGATATTCTTTATTATTTCACATATGTAGTACGCCCCTTCTTGATAAAACCACGTTTAAGATTTCCATAATGGTATGACCCTCGAATGGTATGACCCTCGAAGAGGGCTATTATCCCTCTTTTCTGTAAAAAAAAAATGACCAAAATGCATGTTTCATTCGCCAAGCTTGCATGCTAAGACGTGACGCGAAACCCTCGGTTCAACCAAGCACAGTCCGCCACAAAGTTTGAGACCACCAACTGCTTCTTACGATTCGGAATCTGGTGCTTCCTCGTCTTCGTCTGATTGTTCATCTGAATCTGTATCATATGAAGTTCTTCCCATTCCGCTATAACTATAATAGAAACCATACATTCCTATCCTAGCGCCTAGCATTAGAGGTTACTAATAGGTGGACAGTTATGAGATTCCATTTCTTTCTTCAAGTTAAGTTCTACTATTCTCTTTTATATATTCTTAATGGAATAAAGATCGAGCCTTGCTCGAGGTGCTTTTTCTCTTTCTCTGCCCGGATCTCTAGCACGGAAGTTTCTTACCTTTCCATAGGTAGGCCCGAAGCGGGTGGCTTGCTTTTCTTCTTTCGAAGGAAATGAAAAGACTTTGTCTTCGTAAGCAAATGCTTCTTGTGTAAACGGTTCTATTTCAGCCTTGGTCAATTCTAATCTAAATTTCTTTGTATGTTATGGAGCTAGGTGGTATAGCCGGTATGCCTTCTACATCCCATCCGTCAATTGCAGCGAATTCCTCTTCCCGTATTTCGCCTCCCGGGAACGAAAAAAGATGTAAAAAACTGGTTTCATAATTCAAGACAAGCATCAAGGAAGAAAGGTCTAATGATGATACCTATGTTGTAAACAACCATCTCGTGCTTCTCCACCGGAGTAAAATAAGAAAACCAACTCTTCACATATAGTAAAAATATAGTAAGAGAAGGAGTGAACCCCTGATCTGATAGGGCACACCGAAACGTGTAACCTGTATTTGCGTCCACCTTATGAGATGAGCATGAATTCTGTCCATTATAGAGCTTTATTTCACTCCATCTTTCTTTGGAAGAAACTTTTTCTTTGGCTCCAAATTACGTTTCGGACTTTCCTTGATTTCTAGTTTCGTTTCAATCTCCGAGGTTAGTTTCGATCGAATGAGACCTTTTTTTGTCTTTGAAAGCAGGTTGCTGGAAAATACAGACTAATTCCCCCTCTCCGAGGCGTCCTCTTGAGCTAGATTGCTCCTTTTTCCTTACTATGCGCAAGATCCACTCACGAAGGCGGAAGGCACTCTCTGGGTCTTCCTCTTTTCCTAACACCAAATGAACCCCACTTGACCAAAGATTGAAACAATAAGATGGATTTTAATTTGCCTTTATGAAGAAGAATCATTAAATTAAATCTCTTTATCACGTGAAATTCAAGTTCGACCCATCTTTTCTTCTTTTGGTAACGGCTTTGATTCCTCCCCTCTATCTAAATGCTTTCGACGGGCACGTCAGCTACTTTCCTTTTGACTACACTCTTGTGGGCTTAGACCGAGACTAATTCCGGCATGTCGAATTGCTCTTCGTTCACTAGCTGGCATGTGTAATAGAGAGAGTCGGCCATAGCGTTGAACTTAGTCCTGTCAACTCGTATCACAGGTTCAGAAAAAAGAGGCGCAGTTGCTTTCCAAATTATTAATGGACCACTACTCCGTGGCGTGAAAGATGTTCGGTCTTCATTAGTTATAGGTCAGATTTTTCTGCCTCGTTCGGAGGTAGCAGTTGGAAACTCTTCCTAATTAAGGGGAAGACAGCCTGAAAAGAGACCAGCACCGCTTGACCTACAGGTTTCCTTTAAGATTTAAGAAGAATTTTTTTTCAATCGAAGAATAGGCCTCCCACCAATAAGCTATTAGGTAGGGCTTGATCAGGGCTTTCGTAAAATAGGAGAATTCCTCTTAAAAATTCATAGACTGATTAAGAAAGATCGGGCGGCTGGAATCCCGCACTCGCGACGGGTCGGATAGAAGAAGACTGGCACGGTACGAGCAGTTCCCAGGGATTGACAGAATGCGGGAATGCGGTGAGAAGATAGAATGTCTTTTTTAAAGCAGGAAGAATCACAAGGGATGCTTCTCACGTCTTCTTTTTAATGGTTGGGGATAGCTTCCTTACGTAGCATCGATCCGCCCATACGTGGGCTCCTGCTTTCGTGTATTGTATAAGGGAGTACTTTCAAGAGATGAGGTCTCCCGGGGCTTTATAAGGCTCAGTAGAATTGTACGCTTCTATGTAAATCTCGGAAATGAAGCAACGGGGTTATGAATGGGTTTCTCTGGTACCCTTTGAAATCCTTATAGTTCCCTTTCCTATATGAGCAGGGCTTGTAACGATACTTTTTTTTATTTCCTTATGATTCTAGTGGAACGAGACCTGGAAGTTGGATTGCTGCTAGAGTACCCGTGGGAATTTCTGCTTTTACTTGCGCTCATTAAGAATCCGGGTCTTCCGGGAAATTTTTACTAAAATAGTGGAAGTTCGCCATTGATTTGTGGTCCCGAGATACTCTTGTATGGATTTGAACTGGTTACCTAATATACCTTGTAAAGAGAAGATGAATTTATTCTCCTTTCTAATCTAATTTCACAATTACTTATCTAAGCTAGGATTGACAAGAAGGATGAGTTCGGTTCAATAGGTTAGGCAAAGGGGGAGTTCCCGAGCGCACACTGTCTTCGTCAACTCGCTTCTAAGTAACGGGTCGCCAATGTCTTTAGGAAATATAATAAAATAGTATGATTCCAGGAAAATCTTGCCCATTTTATTGATCTCGGCGTTGACTCAGGATTCTCCTTCTTTACTTGGTCGCATAAAGGTATCGGCTCTATCTCATCTATAATAGAGAGGATTTTAAAAGTCTTGGGAATTAACCTGGCTTTAGAAGTCTTAAGATTAAGGTTTATTTACCCCGCAACTCGCTCCATCAACAATAGGTAACCGAAATAGCCAACTTGCTCGATACATACCTTCCGATCGCTCCATTGCATCCATCACATCAGGAAGATCCTTAAACTAGAGTTCCCACTTGGTAACAGGATCGATACCTTTTCTTGGCTGCTCCATCACTGCATTCTCCAGTTGCTGATGAATCCCTTCTTATTATAGAAACCCCTGTTTGAAGACTTTTTCCGGTTGATCCGAGGGATTGACTTTCGATCTTGGTTGGGTTGGCTTTTTTCCCGATTGGCTAAACTGACCCCTGTCTTAATATCTCATATAAGATGAATCAGGTTCAATCCTATCCTTCCCCTTTACTTTTATGCGACTGGCTCCATTCCACTCTTTGAATGCCAATAGATTCTATAGTTTCTTACCATCAGACAAGATCGAGCATAGCCTTTAGTGTAGTTTAGGAGTGATAAAAATATAAAGCATATGCGATGGCGTGCCCTAAGAAGAGATCGCCACTTAACTCAGACTCAAGCGAGGAGACTTCCTTACTTAATTAAAGGAGAGAGTTGGTCGAGCTTTCTAAGACGAAGACGAATGATGAAACTGCCCCCCATAAGAGCCCTGTGTTATCGATCAAGGAAGCCCCCTTCTTATCAATCAGATTTAAGCGAGGTTAAATAAGTAAATGGGGATCGAGATTATGAGAGAGGCTTCGGGGTACGAAAGGGGGGGGGGGTCCGGTCGTTAAGAATGACTTGGCTGCTGATTCCCTGCGGATCGCTATGACGCTCCGGCATGTGTAAGACTGCTTTTCGGGCTAATTTCTAAAGTAATGGGTAAAAGAGATATAATGCTCTATCACCACCAATCTATTTTTTCTTCTTTTTCAAAAGGCTTGAATTCAACAGCCTTTCGGCTGCACCGGAAGAACAGTAACTGCTTCGTACTCTGTTGAGAGAGGCTTATTTGGGTTAAGTGCTCCATGCTTAGTAAATGGCACGCGCTTAAGCACTGGGGTTTGCTTCTGTTTTTACACACAGCTATAATAAAGAAAAGCCTTACTTCTTTGATTGATCTTAGTAATTGTAAGCTCGGCTTGTTGAAAATAAGATAAGATCAATTGTAATATAAAAACAAAAAAAAAACACACACATATAATAGAGGAGCGAGTTGGCTGTCTTCTTTCTTTTCTATAGTGGGGCGCCTCGTGCGCGAAAGAGTTCTGTTCCAGGCCGTGAAGAAATTCCGGGTTTTGGCACATGGTCATGTCAGTACGATCGAAAATATCATACAAGCCTTATTAAGATAGGGGCTCGAATGCCAAGTGCACATGAGAAACTTCAGGATTCTTATGCTTTAGTTTTCATTTTGTTCGACTTGCTCCGCTAAGAGGTTGAGATTCGTTGAGCGCCACTCCGTGTCCACCAATGCGGTAGAACAGGAGCCTTTCACCTACCTAAATATCTGCGGGTTCGATCAATTACTAAGGAAAGCCTGAGAAAAAAAAAAAGAATGATTTTGCCACCTTTGATCCAGCTCTCATAGCTTCTTTTTTTCTCTATTAAAACAAAAGCAAAAGAGGATAACTTCCACATCGTCCAATCCAACCAAAACAAAGAAAAACGAGGGAAGGAAGCCTTTACCTAAGCTATGTTGGAAGAGATGAAGGGGACGGAGCCCCTTACTTGTTATAAATAAGAAACTAATGTAGTCCAATGGTAACCGTTTCGCCTGGCACTGGTTTCTCAGGATCCGGCAGTAATGTCTTAACTGCACTGTGTGTTTTTTTTTTACTTTTCCTCGGGGAATGCTTTGATAAAGGCATTGAACTTCTTTCCTAAGCGGGAAGTGTAGCCATAGAATGAGTTCTCAGGTTCAACCAAAGGGGATTCTTTGGCCGTGAAATGAATGTTCTAAAAGACCTTGCATCTTTATTCGAACAAGACATGAAAAAAGCTATGGCTCGGCCCGTTGCTCTTACGACGGTTTTACCTGTCCAATGAAGATTAGCACTTAGAAATTATATATTTTAAATAATACGATATCGATAGTAGAATCCTGCGATATTAGAACCATGGTTGCTGATGATATATCATATATATAAGAACGACAAAGATAGATATGTCTTTACTTGAGCTACCTGGCACGTATTTGAAAATCCTGAAATATTCTTTTTTATGAGCGGTACTTCTAATAGAGTGCGGCACTCTTATGATAGAATGAAGATGCGCCCCATTTACTAAGAACTTTAAAGAGGAGGCTGGCGCATCAATCGCCTGCCTTTCGGGTTTATGAGCGAGTAAGATTTTAGTATTCGAGTAGTACAGTTGACGGGTCGAAATGCGCTCGCTTGGGTTTAAAATCCAAGAATGCAAGCCGCTAATTCGAAAAAAGCATCTCCGAGGGGGCTTTCATAGGAAATCGGAAAAATCCTAATATAAATGAGGTAAGATCCCCCGATATTGATAAATTCTACGGAAAACTCGGACTATGTAGTTAGCATGTGAAGTCATAAACCGGAAAAAGATGAGTGATGATGCCTGGGAAGAAGGTTAGTTAAGAACCTTCGGGGTATGTATTAAATAGGGCTTACTATTGTGCTTAATCCTACTACTGTATTGGATTGGATATGATACCACCTCCCTTTGAGAGTGATTCCCCGACTTTAATAAGCCACGGAAGACATTCTTAGACCGAACAATCTCACCTCCAACCTGGGATCCTGATCTCAATTTCGTGAATTTTTAGTGAAACGCCCGGGTTGGCCTCCTTCTTTTCTTCCTTAATGAGCGTGTGGAAAGGAAGGATGGATTTCTTTTTTTATAGAGATTTGGCTCGTGCCGGCATTCCCTTGCTTAGCTCGATGTTACACCCTGGGGCAATTTACTCTTTAACATGCTTGAAAGTATACACTGCTTTTTTACTCTTTCTTCTTAGAATTGGACCAAAGCAAGATTAAAAAATACCGAGAATACAGTAGGATCCAGAGCCAGGCCCGAAACAACTGGAAAAAATTATTCACTAGTGGGCGAGTAAAAGAGAGATCTTTCCACGATAAAGAAAAAATATTTATGTGATTGCACGAGGATTCCATGCCTTTAATAATAAGGCGAGCGGAATGTCTTCTTAATCCGTAGAATGTAGGCTGACAATAAGATTAGAATCATACAATATTAGTATATTTTGTTGAGTGGATTGACTCCTTTCTTAAAGGAAAACCTTTGAATGTGTACTGCTTTTTTCCGTTAGACATAAAATACTACCCTTTAGGTTCAATTTAACATCCTTTATGAGTAATTTTAGGAATGCATATAAATATGGCTTTGGTTGGAGTTTTTCCTGCTAATGCACCTATTCTATGGTTCTATAGCACGGTCCGGCCGGAAAGGTAATGAAGTTTGATCGAGCGAGGAGAAAGGGAGTAAAAACATATGTAATGAGCTTAATTAAAAAATTAAAATTGCTATCGTCTAAAGAAAGAAGGCTGGAAGATCTTTCATATAAGTAGAATTCATAAAAAAAGAAGGAATAGACCCTTTTCTTGTTAGCGATCAGAAGATCTGTTTCGAGTGGGTTTTGACGTTTCCACCATTTTAGGGTTGAGTCGGGGAATGGAATAGGCCCCTCTATACAAGGTTTGACCTATACTAATATATTAATAGCAGGCTTTTATAATCTTTATAACTATCTCTCCTCTAAAATTACCAGGTTCATCTCAGGCTTGAGAGGGTATTTATACTGCATTCTTTGGCCCTTTGAAAAAAAAAAAAGAGGATCTCTCGACTCATTTCATTCCGGGATCTCTAGCATACGAGCTCGAATTAAAGCGCTACAATCCTATACTTGAAACAATCATTTCTTACTATACCAATTCAATCCGCGATTTCAGGGAAAAATAGACCATCACGAAGATTACCACTGTTGTTCGACAAATGCAGCCTATCGGTTATTTCTAATCCAGCGCCTAGATCCTCCGAGTTCAGCAATAATGGGGGCTCCGAGCCATGATATCTTTTCGATGCTAGGAATAGAAGGCTGGTTTGCTCTTCATAAAAAGATTGTGATTGTGAGATTAGGCAATGGATATAATCTTGTATTACTATATTAATTAGAGTGGTCAAATCTTAGGACTCTGCGAAAAGAATGAGCATAAAAAAAAAGTGTCCATTTCTATTCGGTAAATAGCTCCTTTAAACGGATCCCCTTCTACTTGATTTCCGGTTCAACTCAATTCTGAGAGATCATACTCTTTAAGCGCGGGTAACAGGCAAGCTTGTTGGCTAGCATATTAGCGCTGGTGTGCAAATGAGTTGGCTGTTGGCGAGTGGGGATCTCTGCCTTGGTTCATTACATTGTTCATTACCTCGGTTAAAGTTTCAAATGCGCTCTTTCCAGGGGCTGCTCGGGTTTTAATTCCTTTATCGTATCCATTGTATGAGGGATCAAAACGCAAGAAGTTGTAAACAACCGCGAAACCACGGCCGGTGTCTTTAAAACCTTTCGTGAGGTTTTCGTAGAGTCATCTATAAGAGGGGGCGGCTTTGCCTCGATCGCAGCTTTCGGAACGTGCTAACCCTCTGGTAAGAGGGGCTCGGTGAATTCGTCCCATAGGTTTGCTGAGATTCAGGGCTTCGTGACTTCTTGGCAAATGAGCTCCTTGATATCCCAGTGAGAGTCAGAAAGACCCAACATTTTTATTAGGAGAGGGAATAAAGGGATGTTAACGAGCCTCTTTAATATAGGTAAAAAAAAGGACTTCACTTACAGGGTTCGGTAGGAAAGCGGGAAAAGCCTGATGTTTTTTTTCTGAGGTCAGGGAGCGATTGGAGGTTTCGCAACGAGCAGGTTAGCGGGCCACTCCTTAGACCCACAAATGAAAGCCCCTCGCAATTGAAGCTTAAATGGGCCTATATTAACCTATATTAAGAAGGATTGGTGTAAAAAAATAACAAGGATATTTATGCAAGTGCACGATGGAATGTTTGCTGAGGCAAGGACACAAAGAGAGCGAAACGCGGATCTCTCACAAACGGGGAAAGGGCTTGTTCCAATTTTATGCGTATATCCAGGAGATAGGATATGCCTAAAGTTCAAATTGGACGTCAAGTCCGGAGCATAGGTTCCAGCCGAATCCTTTTATGCCAGTCTATGTTTATATTGATACCCTTAAATCTGCCAATAGTAGTCCAAAGCCGGAAGCGTAACATGAATAAAGCCAAAAGAATGCCTATTAAAAAGGGGCTGGCTTAACGTTAAGAAATTCTTAATCAGATAAGAAAAACTAGACTCGTGACTGAGTGCCTCACCACTATTTCCTGCCAATGCCCTATTGCCGCCGATTCATATACCATAGAAGAAAGAACATGAACTTTCAATACCTATAGATAGATGCATAAGCAGAGAAAGAGAGAGCTGACAGAATATACTGGTAGGAAGCTTCAGCTAACGACGAAAGAAGCGCTTTCGACCGAGCGGATCCTTCTTAGAGCGGGATCTCAATTGGAAATTTATTAAAGCGGATTCTTCTGCTTATTCTAATTATGTATCAAAGTAAAGTAAGGGCGAGACTTAGGCCTTGCTTTAGAAGTGATGGTGGACCAACCTCGTGACCTAGCTATGCGCCTAGTATTAACTTGACTTGTAGACCTAGGTGCTCCTCGATCGAAGGTCTTTTACGAAGAATGAGAAGAAGATTGCCTGTTATTAATGAACAGGAACCCTATAAAGACTGCGCTTGCTAACAAGGTTTCTGAGGTTTAATAGCACTAGATGTTTCGCCTTTTCCAGAGATTGGTCTTTCTTAACGGAAGAAGAGAGAAATTTCTTGCTGATCTTTCTCGATGTTCCTTCGGGCATTCTTAGAATAGAAATGGTAATTCTGTCTTGACATATGAAGCATCTTGACGCACGAAGCAAGTAACAGCACTCGTTTTCTTTTTTTTCTATTGAGGGCATTACTAAGCAAGTAAACATGCCACCAAAGCTCGAACTCGATACGTGCCCGTCTAGGTAAAACCGCAAAGAAAGAGGGTCAGCTCCGGACTCACTACTTGAGACCTGCTACGACCGAGCTTTCCTTTTTCACGCTAAGAAGAAATTAATCCTGCTGAGCTTGGAATTAACTTTCAAAATTAAATTGAAATGGGAACACCTTGAAAAAATGCATGTATTTCACTTCGGATTCGAAATCTCGTCTTCGATCCGGAATCTCGTAACGGAACGAGCTTACTTGTCTTCCTTTCTTTCAAGCAGTTCGCAGTTCTAGGACTGGATTGGTCCATTGGTCCTAAAGGAGGATGCTAAGATAGGAGAAGATAAAATGGCTAGGCTGAGTTACTTGGGTTAAGCCCTTCTATATATATAAAAGTGGGGTCAGGAAGGAGCTGGACTCCATTCTTAAACTGCACCCAAAGCATTGTTCAAACTGGTTTCAAAGCGCAGCTTGCCGGAGTCAAGGAGGGAATCCTTTTGAAAGTAATGAATGAACGAAGCTTGGAGTGAAAGGAAAGGTCAAGTGGGGACTTTAAGAAAGCCCTTCTAGCAAGCCTACTTTATATAATTTCGAGGTTAGATAGCGGTACAGCTAGAGACATATAGCCGAGAAAACTAGAGGTCTAACTAGACGAAGCGTTGCCACTACTACTATAGAATATAAAAGCATTGCAGCAACTAGCATACCTATAAATGAACTCTTGGAAAACAGGCGTGGAAAGAACCATTGAAGAAAAAAGAAAGGGATCAGATATCCCTTAATAGGGTAGGGATGCTGACCCGGATTAAAGTAGTTTTGGCTGATCCCGGTCGATCGTGGAGAAAGGAGATTGAGCAGCTCTTTCTGGCCCTGATTATGGAAAATGTCTTCCTAATTATACATCTGTAATATGGCTTTTAATAAGACCTTTTGGTAAACCTTTTCGGTGTAAGAAGTCTCAGCGCTAGCGGCATCTCCTGGCGCGACATAGCTAGAACAAGATCCATTCCTAGAGCTCCCGCCCGATCCACTAGACGAATTAGCATAACATAGTAGTACTACCAAGCGCGATGGCAGCTGATGTAGTACCAGACATGGCAGGGCCCGCAGTATCAGTTAAAGCTTATCTTAATGGTTGCACTGATCCAATTCATTCATTATAGTGATATCAAGCCTACCTTCTATCTTTTTCTTCCCTTCTATCCGCTTACTTTACTGCCTCAGATAAGGCGTTATCATCTACTTCGGATTCAGCCGGCGATTCAGCTGGCGAAGATGATCATGATGAAGAAGAAGGCGCTACTGGATATCGGTTACCAACCCCCTATAATTAGATGGATGATCGATCATTGTTCCTAGCCGACCTCTTTCGCTAACACATCTTAGTCGTTCCTCTCAGCCCTTTACCTTTGAAGCTTAAAAGAAATTCAATCATTAGAGGTTATATGCTGGGATGTCACAAACGCACTAGGTTTGTTTAAATTAAAGGCTTTTCTTTTTTTAATTAAGCTCAAGGCAGCAAAGGCTGTATTCGACCACTCTTACGAATCAAAGAATAATATTATATAATAAGGGTAACCCATTTTGAGGCTGCGATAGTGGCGTTTTCCCGTAGCCTTTACCTTTGAGTTAGACTTTGGAGCTGATTTAATCCCTTCCCTATTATATTATGTTATTTCCTAAAATCAGATCGGAATGCGCAAGACGACTACTATCCTTACTTGTTTGGTTAAAATGTCCGTTCCTATTTTATAAAGCAAGAAAGAAAATTCTCTGGTTCAATACGAGGCGCGTTGAGTCATGTCATGTTCAAGAGACCCTTACCAGAAATAACAAGTCCTGCTTTTTTATAGAAAGCAGGATTAAATGATAACGCTTGTGTTTTTGACACATACACATAAAGGTTAAAGTCTTGGGAAAGTTTTAGCTGGATTCAGAAAAACACTAGACCGTGGAAAGCGTGCTTTAGGATCTTTCACCCCCCTTTTTAAGGCGGGGAGTATACATCAATAAAGTAAAGTGCACTCGCTTCCTTCATAATAGACTGATCACGACGAAACATGTGCTGGAACGGGTGCGTGTAGGAGATCTTATTCTCAAGGAGCGTGTCGACAGCCTATATAGATAGAAGAGGTCGCGTTAGAGCATATCGGCAGATGCCCTCGTTTCATTTGTGAATGTGAGCTCTAAGATAAGACAGACTGGTATGCGAGGAAAGCAGTCTTCTCTTCTTCTCACTAGCGCTCAAGTGTAAACAACCTCATCTTTCTTCTTTAATACCAATACCAAAGGTGCGTAGCAGCTCGATCGGCGTAAAAGGGGGATTATTCCACCAGCAACGTCCCATATTCCTTTGGTCGAGCAGGATTTTTTTGACTGATAGCTGTGGAAACGTAGCTTCTTGTGACGCAGCGCGCCCCTTAGTGCTAAAGCCGCGGTTCAATAGATCTCCTGGGGTGGTGGTATATCTTAAACAGGAACTTTTCTCCGTCTAAAGAACAAAACCACAATTCCTATTATTGATCTTGCATTGGTCCTAAAGCGCATAGTTTTCACTATTGGTATATAAAGTTCCTATGAATATCTGTCGATTTCGTAGTACTTTTTCTGTAAATTTATAAAGAAATATAGTGAAATTTTCTTTCTATCTCTCTACACGAGCAGCATCTGCTTCTTCTAAAACAACTTATGAATCGGGGCGCACTTACCAGCCCGCTCATCGGCATCGATTCCACTTTGGATAGGAAGCTTCTTCGACTGTATCTGCTTCTTCTCTTGTATCATATCTGCAATCATTCGCATTAGCTACTTTTGTTTGAGGAAAAGCCCTGTTGAAAGTCCTATTATCATACCATTACCAGGCGTACCTGCACAACAGGATGATAAAGCTAGCTAGCGTCGTAGCATATAAAAGAAAGTAAAGTGGTTTGGCTCTTCCTTAGTCTTTCGTATACCAATGCAGTTAACATGCTCCAATCGCGAGTTAAAACTCCCGCCGCTTTCGGTCATACCTTTCCCTAATAAGGAAGTGGAATATCAGCCCTCGGTCTGTTTGAAACAATCGCAACTGCCTTCTCTCTTCTCTCCGGTTGGTATTTGGTCTCTTTCTAATGGGCTCACCACCGGGCTATCAAAACAGCTGTTACGAAGCTGTATAGTCATCAATAAAATATCTGCAATTCAATTATAAAGATATAAAGAAAGGAATCTTTGCGCATAAAAGCCTATAATATAGAAAGAAATATAGCAAAGAGGAAGCCCACGCGGGTAGCACAACCTCTGGATTTGGCGAAGTGGCTTGCTTCGTCCCCTTCGTGGACGTATTTGAGCGAAGAAGATGCTGCTCTCTTTTATTGTTATTGTTTGTCCAATGCAGCAGAAATCTCTTTATTTAAGTAAGGGCGACTGCTGCATTTCAAGTATAGGTCAAGGCCCGGTCTAGTCGTAAATAAGTTGGGTTAACATCCCATTCTGAGTTATGGGCTTCGGCCCCCTTTAAGTGGAAAGCATTCCAAGCTCTCTTCTATAGATGGCGCGCGGACATAAGATAAGTGTGAAGACGTGGTCCACCCTTTATCCTATTACGAGGTGCGTTTGTTGGAACGAGCGTAGATTAACCGCGGGAAAATAACAGTGCGCATAACAAATACTTACCAGGGGAAAACCCTCTACCAACTATATGAAACGAACTAAGGTTACGCTCTGGAAGACCTCGTCCAATAAGAAGAAAAAGCCTTAGTGTGTGTTGGTGTAGTTAGTAAGCTCCCGCAAGTGGACACGTTTAAGTACTTAGCGTAATAAGGTATAGCAGATATATTATAAATTACAAGGGCCCGGGGCCAATGTCAGGCTCGGCGCACATTACTTTACTGCTTGGCTTACTTTTTGGCCAGTAAAAGAGTAAAAGTCCTATCCTAGTGATGTTAGCCGGAGTGTGAGGATTAGGAGGCGAAAGATCCTCCAGGGGGAGAGGTTTATCCCTTATTCAATATCGTTATTTTCCTAAAAATAAAAGGGAAGAGTCTATAGTCCAAACTCATATTATTGTAGCGGTACAACTCAATCTCTGATTAGTACTTGGTTGTAGGTTGTTCGATTAGTAAATTCCAGTTATTAAGTGGGTTAAGCTTCTTCTCACTGGGCGCTATTATAAAGTCATGGCATCTGTCTCGGCAGCTAATGCTCCTTTTTTCTAGTAGTTTAGATAATAAGTATCACACTCTACCTAGGTAAGACACGAAAACGAACCCTCTTCAAATTGCCTTCTTTTCAAAGGTTTGTCTTCGAGAAGGCCTATAGCTTGGGGCTAACTAGTATAGAGCCATCCATTGGAAAACAAAGGATGAGATCTGAAAAAAAAAATTAAGGGTAACCGGAGACGTAGACGTAGCAGTTTTTTCCGCGGAAGCGCTAACTAACCCATAAAAATAAAAGAAAGTTAAGGGTTTTACTTGGTGGTTTTTCCGCCTTGATATCTTGTTGAGCATGAGATTCCTCATGAACACGAAAGCAAAGTTACTTGATCTACCTTCGTCAAAGTCTTATTATAATATATAAAATATAAAGACTCGGCTCTTCTTCTCTTTCGTTTCTTTCCAAAGTAAGCAACCCAGGCGAGTGGGATCAAAGATACAAAAATTGGGGATGAGTAGGACCTTAAAGAAAAAAGATCTTGTTTTTCGCTTTTGACAAGAAAATCCGAGTTAGGCGAAAGAGCACTCCGAAACTCAATGAGGGAAGCTGTTGCCAATGAAACTTTTGTTGATGATGGGATTTAAAGTTCAGGTCAAATCCTGAAAAAGCGGAAAGCGCTCTTTGATAAGCCTATCCTTGATGTTTGATTTGTTTTATTACCTAGTTGGTGAAGGGGCGAAGTTACTTCCTGGCTTGGATTTTGGAAAGTAGAAAGTTAAGTTGGTAATTTGAACTTGAAAAAAGCAAATCCTTCTTCCAGATCAGCATCTTTTGAAACCTCATGCTGGATCCTATGACCTTTACGGCACCGGTAAAGCCTTCAGGGATTACAATTTGGTTCCAAAATCTTATGTTTCTTCGTCCTATTCTAAATCCAGAAAGAAAACAAAGAGTAACCGGATCCACAGCGAATTTCCTCCTGACGAAACGAACGAGACAGTTTTTGTTAGTGCACCGCTCGAAGGCGGAGTCTCGAAAAGGGGTACGAAAAAGACCCTCAATATGCTTGCCGGTTTCTTAAGAGCTCTGACTTTGTTTGGTTTTAAGGATTGATCGCGTCGAACGAACTGGGGTATGCTGCTAGAAAGATGTAGTCGAGGCGGGAAGGGGGGTTAAGCTCGAGTTACAGGTGAGCGCTAAAGAAGGACTCGGTGGCTTAATAGGGACTTAGCTAAATAGCTTAACGTAAGAGGGTGCTTCTTTCTTTTCCCAAGAATATGGTCTTAAGAAAGAATCTAAAACATAGCCTTTCTTTTTTCTTTTCTTTTAGAAAGGAAAAGACGGAGAAAGAGGAATAGCCAAATGGCTAAGTGGTAAGCCATCGACTTTTGGCTTAAGTCATAAATCATACAAGGGTTAGAATGCCTTTTCCCCGACCCGGCCCGAAGATAGTTCCGACTTCGACCTAACCACACGAGAAGAAAGCAAACTTGGGGGCTCGCAACATACGTTTCTACACTCTACTTAAGAACCAGCAAGCACACTAAAGGAGTTTGGCAAAGTGGCTTTTGAATAGGCATCGATTCCTGCTTTTTTTACATCGGGTTTTCGAGCGAGCGTAGGAACTTCCTCGATTGCATCTACCTTTTCTTTTTCTTTTACTCATGCATATAGCATATATAAGATAATTCTTTGACCACGCGAACACACTAGCTTTCTCCCTTTTCATGTGAAATTCCCTCAAAACAGCTCTTTATAGCAAGGGTAGGGGTCGAGACAGAAAAAGCCTCTTTTATGCTGGGCTGCTTCACGAGAATTCTTCTTCGTATTTAAAAGTCTGTCTGTACGCTTTCACTCTCCAATCCTCTTCTAATTTATAACATGAAAAAAATGCAGTTAAAGAAGCAAGCATTCCACGCCTTTCCGGTTATGAATACGAGGAAAAGGTAGTTCTCGAGTGTTCAACTTGCGTTTTCTCGGGAATTTACTTGTCTTTCTCTACAGGATCCGCTAAAACAGTTTCATCATTGATATCTATCTTCTTTTAAAATTGTGACATTAGTCTTCTACACTTTGACGATATTCGCATTAATAAAAAAGTCAAACTGCACTTTAGGCAAGAACAGAGTTCGAAATTGACTACGTTTTTGGGTACGACGTACGGCGAGGGAAGCCTAGAGAACAGGAGACAAGAGCAGCATCGACCAAAAGCTCCGTTTTCAAGTCAAATTCAAGTAAAGGCAAGCCGGGTCTTTGCCAACGGAGGAAAATCTTTTCATACCCAGTCGTTAGGTGAGTAGTAAGATATGTCATGCACAAAGACTTACTGTGGTGAACCCCAGTTACTGGGGGGGTCAAATCCCTTCCCTATTGGTATAGGACCTACATGAGACCTTTACTCGCTACGTACACTATATCATATCCATGCTTAACTTCACTCTGAAAAGAAGGAATCTTTCCATACGGCAGCTTCTTATTAAAACAGGTAAACCTACTATATCTCAGGGAAAAGAGTGCCACGTGCTTCGTTCCAATCCGAAGACGGCGAAACCCAAGCCAGCCCCAATCTTTGAGTCTTAATGCAGCCTCATGAAAGCAGAGTCGTACTAGTCTACTGCTTGCCTGCCAGGAGAGTCCATGCCGTCTTCGGTTTTACAATTCGACTAATTCAGATTGAGAGGATCAATCAGCCTTCCCGAGCAAGGTCATTTACAAAATTAGCTAAAGCATAAACTTTCTTTTTTTTTTCGTCCTTCGGATCGTAAATCTAGTTCGTAATTTGATGATCCCACAGGTAAGACATCCAATCTCTCCTATATACGCAATTTCTTAGCTGGATCGGCGGGAGCTTCCTTTTCTTTTACTTTGCTTGGCGAATGGACAGCAGTCCAGGTTTGGCTATAGCCTTCATTCTAAACCTAGGAATAGTCTGCAGCAGTGGTTTTCGTGCATTAGCTTTTCCGCACACCCCACCACTAGCTTATGACAACGCGGGCTCATAAAACAAGACTTTTAAGCTTTTTCCCTTTTTGCCTGAGAAACTTCCTTCTTATTATATGCGATCAGATTCCCAATCGAATTGAGCCTTTGTTTCCAGCGTCAACTACGGTTTATTCGGAAACTGAACGGGGCATCTTCCGCTGAAACTTCATTCTTGAGGGCGACCCTCGGCTCCCGTCATGGTCTTTCATCAGAAAATTCTATTGGCGCACCTGGTTGAATTAAACTCCTGCAAATTCGACTACTCCCGCTCCGTTAACGGTCGGCTCTACCCTCTTGTCAACAGCCTTTTCGCCGCGTAGCTCTATTGCTCGTCCTATCCATAGAAAATATGCTCGCTCGTTCCGATAGCATCTAACAAGTTGAGTTAGGAGGAGCTCCTCAGGCGGGCTTAACAAATATCATTATCATTAATCTTCCTCCTGTTCACCGGGTCTAGTGCAAATTGTATAAATGTACCCAATCTTGACGCACGGGTATCGCCCAAAACAAAAGGAAACGGCCAGATCTCACGTAGCAGTTCTGAAGCACGCAGCTGGCTCGAACAATCAAGCTATGTATATTCTTTGGACTTCGAAAGCCTCTTTCTTCCTAAACCCGCCTTCCCACTTAGAACGTGGTGCTACCTGCCCTCCCTTGTGAGCCAGGATCAAAGTCTGTTTTCGCTTCTTCTTATCTAGTAGCAGAGATGTCACCATATTGGACTAGTTTTTTCAGTAGTACCAATGCCAACCAATGGATGTAGAAAAAAGAAAGAGCTACCCGCGCCCCGTATTTTTATTGATTGCCCTTCCTTTCACTTATGCTCTGGATTTTCCTGCTGCTGATGACGATGAAACTTCAGTCTCTTTAGTTGCGTTTTTCTGTTCTTCGGGGTCAAGTTAATTTTTTGGTTGAGAGGTTCCTGATTAGACATACACAAGTGGTCGAAAGCATTTGACTTTTCATTGCTCTATAAAAATGCTTTTTTCTTTTCTATGGTATGACCTGCCTTTCCATTGCTTTCCCTTTTCAAAACTAATCGCGAAAGATCATGATCGGCGACTTCACTGGCGCTGAGAATCGACTTAGATGAATCGAAAGACCAACGACTAAACTACAGTGCATTTTGACTTGAATTTGACGACCCTACTTCTTTAGTAAAAAAAAAAAGGGGGGAAATCAGAGCAAAGTAAAGAAGAGGCTTGGTCCACGCTGCTCGCCGTTCAAATGCCCCCGCCCATCTTTTTCGGGCATCTTTTTTTCTTTTACAACAGAATCGTAATGGCAGGCAGGATTGGCATCGCCCGCTCTTGGTTAGGATCGTGCCCTCATTCTCCGGTTGGCTACTAATTGGGCTCCTTACTAGACTATAAGACTATACTACAGTAGGGCGCCTCATACGATTCCAAGTCCCGAAATAGATTGAGAGGTAATCTCCATTCGTCTTCTATCTTGCTGCTCAAACCGCCTCTGCCCCCTATTTCTATACTCCTAGACAGAATCCCTCTAAGGGTTTTCTTCATCCTTTTCTTTTGACCCACTACAACATGACGCCCTTTCCACCATCTTTATACTCTTTTTAGACAGACTATCATGGGCGAGAGAGGTGGGGCGTTGCCGACTTAAACAAAGTAATATGGGGTCCAACCATCGTTACCTCTCGGACAGCTATTCAAAATTAAATTTGTCTTATATTAGTCTTAGATTATAATAACTGGACTTCTGAGGCAGAATGCAATTAAAGAACAGTAGCAGGCTAGGGTTCAAACCCTTCTTCAAATTGAAGCTTCACCCGAGACGGCTTCTTCCTCAATCGCTTAACCAGAAATTTCTTACCTTTCCGGATCTTATTGCGGAACTGCTCCCTGCTCTACTTCTATCTACGGAAGACCGGCTTTGCCTTTCTTTCTAGCTAGGGCTCCATGGAAAGATTATCTTTTGGTAAAGCTTCCCTTAAAGCGAGCAAGCAGGTTTCTCCCATGAGCGTTAGCGAAGGGTGATATGTTCCTCAAGCCTCTCCTTTATAGTTTTGAAAAAAAAAAAAGCGCCTCTTTCATTGAAACGAGGTGCCCTCTTTAGCCGATTTAAATTTAAAAAGAAAGTCGTCGAATGACCAAAATCCTCGATAAACTTCAACTTTTCGCTTTTGAACCACTGTTACAGGAGCTTAATATAGGTAATAGATAAAGAAAATTCGTGATTGCCCATTGATTGCCCGAGGAAGCAGGTGCTTCTTTTCGAGAGGCCCCTCTTGAAAAAAGAGGGGGTTTGGGTGGACCAGATGCCCTTTATTGATATCTACTAAGAATCACAAGATAGACAAGAAAATCAGAAAGAATCCCCAAAGTATCATGCTTTCTGTGAGCCGTGCTTTTCCAATTGATCGGTAAACGCCTTCCCTTTTTTTTTCAAATGAAGATTCATGTTAGTCTTAGTAAATAGGCTTTTTCTGTCTCATCGTCGCCCCTTGACTTCTCGTAGGAATTAATTTCAAATAGGGCAGTTCGTGCGGAAATCTCGTACCGAAACAAGTGACTTCAGGAAGAAAGGTAAAGCAAAGTCAAAAGTAGTGGATTGGGTGGGTGGTTCACGAGCAAGACAACCATCAGAACCTGCCTTCAAAATCAAAAGAAGCAAGATTGCCAGTTACTGTTTTCTAAAATTGGGTTTATAATCCCACTTATACTTAAGTTTCCATCTTTAGATTATATATCTGTGGTAATCCCGCTGCTTATGAGTCATCTAGGCAAAGCAGCTTGACCAAAGGCTAAGCCTGATCCCCAACACGGCATGCGAGTCAAACAATATGTCTGCTCGCGTTGCACTGTATCGCTTGAGCCACCTTCCCTTTCCCATTGCAACCATATAAGCTGCCACTATCTCCTTTCTTTAGCATAAGGAAAGCTCTAGAGTGTGTCCTGTTCAGATAGGCAAGATCGTCTCATCAGCTACTACCTCGACTTTTTTTTCTTGGTTAAATAAGGATCTCTTTTGCCGAAGCATCCTAATAAGGTAAGGTCAAGTACAGTATCTCATTCTTGGGCATCATGAATCATAAGCCGTCTTTGAAGACGTCTTCGTTTTCTTTGATTTCAGCCTTGTTTTCGACCCATGCGATCAAAGGCTTTAATTTTGGTGTCTTTAGCTCATAGGCGCGGTTTGTAACCAGCCATTTCGTTGCATAAATTTAGTGAGACTGCCTACCTTATGGAATTAAGGAGAAAATGGGATGAAATCGCATTCATAAGCAAAAAGACCAGGTTTTACTAAATTTGTCGTCGAACAAGGGAAAAGAGCCACTCGCTATTTTAAGACCAAGGCAACTCGCTTCGAATCCTTAAAAAGCCCCTCTAGCATCCAGTCCTGAAGTCGTAGCTATTCGAATGGGGTACCTCATGAGAAGGAGATCGAGAACATCTCAAATCTCTGGATGTGAATTCAGAGGAAGCATTTCCACAAAGGGGAGTTTCTGATCATCCCGAAACTCAAGGCGAAAAAAGCAAACTTTGCAGTTGATGGAAAGACTGATACCATTTTTTTGAGTAAGTCGAGCTTGACTTGAAACCTACTGTGGCGGGTGAGAAGTCGGCGAGTTTACTTTGCTTTTATATGAATATCCAGATTGGTGGGTTGAACACATACGCCGCGGGAGCGAACTCTTATTGTTTTAGAGAAGGGCCAAGCTGCCCACTATGCTATCGAGCCAACTTCTGTCTCATCACTCGGGTTCGCCCATACATAAAGGAAGCCCGCGGAAGCGCCCAAAGGTCTGATACGACCTTTTGGAGAGATATTATGATGCCTGTGAGTTCATTTTTTATTTAGTAGATAATGTCCACTAAGTCTGATTGCTGAAGGATTGTGAAAAAGAAAGTGTAGGCTCCAAGATGGCATTCTTAGACCTCGCCTTTTGGTCTTTCATGATATTATTTCTCCTATATATTAAGTAAGAAGAATGCTCCGGTTGCGGTACTCTTGCTTAGGCAGAAAAAAATCTATCTTAAGAAATTAAACGAAATAGCTTAGATACGAAGAAAGCCTTTCGGAAGCAGCTTCGACAATCATGCAAAAGCTAGGTCGTTTTTTCAAGACAGCTCCCCTTCCTTTTCTTTTGTTTTATTTGCTTTAGGGTTTAGCAGAGAGACTTCATCTTTCTTGCTTTTTTTATTGGTTGGAGTCCATCCCCACTGGTTTACTTCTTATTTTTTGTGTGCTAATGTTCTTTCCCTAATTATAATGATATAATTTTCCTCGATTTAAGAGAGCAGAAGCTATAGCCATTGTAATTGTTAAAAAAGAATTCCGCTCTCTCGTCCTTTTCCTACCATTGCTTGCCGATCTAAAAACAACTCTCTTATCTACCCTAGCATAAAAATAAGAGTGAGTGCGGAAGAAAGTTCAAGGTCGACTACTAAAGACTAAACTAAACAAGGAGCTCCCTTATTAGAAATCTGCTGCCCAAGCTATTCTAACCTATATGACCTCCATGAGGATCATATTCCATTTTCCTAGAAGCGAGGCTTTATAAAACTCCATAGAATCTTTGCTATCTTGTAGTAGGAGTCTTACAGTTCTTGTTGAAAGAGATCTATTGAGTTGAACCCCACCAAACTAAGTCTCCTAAGAGCTTTATAAACTCTAACCTAGTAACTACATACATCTTAAGACCAGTACTTGGTGTAAGAATATCTAAGGTTGTGTGTGATCTTATTAATGCGACCGGATGCTCTCGGCACTTGGACGTGCTTTTTTTCTTATAGAATGTTTTCTGATTAGAACGTGTAGCTGATTTATAGCATTATTCCTAGTATATTACTGCCGTTGTATTACATGACAAGGTTTTGTTATCTCAATCCTACTTAGTCTTTTATAGTTATAGTATAGAAGCAATTATTCCTTATTCCGGCGGTCCCCAGAAAAGGCGGAAGGTCCATATGTTATATCTGCTGCCTTGTATATCTATAGGGCTGACCCTAGTAATGGTGGGTGTCTTAGAGCGTGTTATCCCGATCCTACCTCTTCTACGAGCAGCTTTTTATAAAAAAAGAGTCCGGAGAAGGCTTTTATCTATGTTAGGTATGTCGCTTAAACTCAAGGCGTACCCGTGGAAGGGGACACTATGGATAGAGGGGAAAAGAGAGCTTGAGAGGGACAGTAAAAAGTTTAATACAGGTTAGTTAAAACCAGAATCAAATAAACTACGCTTCCATTTAAGAGTTACTTAAAACAGATCCGTTCAAAAGCAAAGATGTAATGTACTATTGTATTAGTCTCGTGTCAGCAAATGATTCTTACGGAGATGGAGCAAAAAAGGGAGCAGGTGGTGAGCCTCGGGCGGATGAATACTAGACGGTGGGCATTACATTAGAAGTATTAGAAGTAGAGGACAAAAGCTTAATTATAAACTTTAATTGAACCGGCTTTCTATGACGTCTGATTGGAATTCACTTCAGTTGTTGCATTCAGAAGAAGCTTTCTTGTATGACTTCATAGATCCAAAACAAAATGCTTTCTTCTTTACTATAAGAAATTCTTAATTTAGTAAAAGCAACTAGCGCTACATATACGTTTATTTCATTATCCGGGAGCTTTATCCTGGTGAAAAAAGGTACAAAGAGTACGGGGTAGCCGCCTGCCTTAGACGTTGTGAGTGAAACCATGTTGGACAGAGGAGTCGTCTTATGTGTATATGCAGGTGAGTAGATCCCTGAGGAATGCTATATAAGAAAAGGGATGCTTCCCTTCTTAATAGTAGGAGGCAAAGGAAAGGGAGCAGCGAAGGTGTGGCGCCCTATATAATAGGGAGTGGAGTTTGTCGAGCCATAACCATATCTGCACTTACTCTCGTGCAGCAGGTGCATGCGTAGTGGAGGTTTATTCGAAAATTGCATCGTATGTTTTTTTTTATCTTTATCTCGAGCTAGGACATAGGCATATCGATCTAAGTCTAACTTTTGTACTGAAGTGACAAAGTAACCTTGTTTTTGTTCTACTACTAGCACAGGAGGAAGACTACCTTATCGTCTGAATTTAAGGGGTCTATTATACTTTTTAGAATATAAGGATTTTGCAGCAATAAGAAGAAAGAGTCGTGCTAGAACAGTCCGTACTTAGTCATTTGCCATTGCTCGCTTCATACGCACCTAATATTTTATCAAAGCGAATCTAGTACTCTTAAGGCTTCTTATATTATAAAAACAAATTATACTCGCCTCAAACTAACTTATTTCTTGACAGGGTGTGTACATAGCCTTTAACTAGGCGGGTATTAACTTCATCTGCTAATTCGTCTACTTATTCGTACTCTTGCTTCTCTAATTCTTGAAATAGTCGCTGTCTTCTCTTATGTCTTCTACTGTAACTATAGTAAGCAAGCCGGTGCGATCATCGATTATTCAGTAATTAGGTAGAGATGTAAAACCTGCTGACTCACTTTAGAAAGTTGCTTTCTCCGATTATGATTATTAAGATCTGGCGAACTTCCTCTATCAACGGGTAACCCATTAACTGAAAAAAAAAATAGCCAACTTGCTCATTACATACCTTTCCTTTTACTGGCTCCACCACATCCTGACTGAGGATCCTTTTTTTTTCTAATTTGCTAATAGGAAAGAGGGCTATTACAATAGTATATAATCTAGTCCGTCTAATAGCAATGGAGCAATAGATAGAAAGTAGTAGGTCATCAAAAAAAAAAGCTTTTCTCCGCCCCGCAAGTTTTGGATCCCAAACCCACTATGTTAACCATGTTAAGGGTCAAAGATTCAGAAAATCCCTACAATTCAATTACGTTAGCTTCCGTAGAAGTAGCTTTCCAGGTCCAAAGGTAAGCAATATAAGGTAGGACCCGTTTTTTCCACCATCATCAAAAGCTTCTTTAACATCAACCTTCTTATTTCATCTTACGCGAAAAAACCTTAACAGCAAACGTATTCAGTTAATGTTTATGTAGCTGATGAAAGGTACTCCGATACAGGACATGCCTTTAATTACTTATACTAATTCATTCTTATAGAGGACTCTTCGCCCATCCACCTAAGCAACTCCTTTGGAAATGGATCTGACAGAAGCAGACACAGCTTTTTATACAGTTGGCGCGGAAGATACAGGAGCATCCCTTTACTATTTATATGAAGCCTTCCCATAGAAAGCTCATTATTCTTAAGGAGCAGCTCCATCTACATAAGAAAGAGTAGTAGCCCCATCATTGGATGCTTCTCGACAAACTACTCTAGTATAACGTCTTTAAGAATAGAATACCTAAAACAGGGGTCTCATCCAACAGGTATAATAGAAAAAACCATGCTGCTCTTATGTTCCGAAGACTTTGATCAACTTAATTTACCGACTTTTGTGCCATAAACTAATGTTGGCGGAAAAAACACTTTATAGTTTATAGATAGAGCATAATACCACCTGCGTGCCCCGTATTCTCAATATGCTGTCTTAGTAACTACACTCGTTCCAACGGAAGATTAACTCCTCCAGTAGGCTGTTAGTGATCTAAAGATATTTTCTTAGTAGATAGAGTGGTCCCTTTCTTATCTTATGATGTAAAGGAAGCTTTCTCCGGCTGTAATGGGTTACCCGCCCAACTCTGCTATTAAGCTATATTATAGTTAAAGATAGAGGGCATACGCTGCAAGAATTGATACTTGAGGGGCGGGGCATCTTATACTATATTATATGGGAAGGTGCTTCCCTTACTACCGCATAAGGCCTTTACACCGCCATAAATGCCAATTCATCCTGTTTTTTCCTTGCGTATGCTCCTGATGCCACAGACTCTGCTTTTCTTTAGGGACGGCTTTAGAAGCTCTTATTGGTAGGTAGCATAGATTTCGTTTCATATAGAAGACTTATTTCTTATACTTATGATCTTTTCTTCTTGTACTGGTATTAATAAGTCAAAGTAATGCATGCCTATCTTCTTTCTGTGTAAAACACGCGTAGTTCCGTAGCAGCGAATGTAGTTCCGGAGTGAACGAGTGGAATTTCGGAACGAACAAGCGGAATACCTGTAGCGCGTATAAAGAGCCCAAAGAGCCGGTTGTTAGAGTACCAAAAGAAAGAATACACGCCATGTAGGTTAGAAAGTCTTCCTTATCGAGAAGAACTCTCCATATAGTAGTTTACTAGCTCAAGTCTTGCAAATCCAGGATAGGGTGGATACCGTGCTTTTAGTGTTTGAGCAAGAGACCTCTTAATTCTAATTATATCATAGAAGAGTAATACAGCTGTATATATCATTTTATTCTTATGCGTAAACCCAGTCTAGTTAGTACATAACTGCTTTCTTTCTGATCTGATGAAAAAGAAAAGGCAGGTGTTTACTTATGCATCTATACATTCTTTTCTTATGTATCTATTGATCCCTTGTTGGACCTACCTACGTTAATTCGAGATGCGCCAAGCCCCTTTGCTCAGTGATGTTACCTTAAAATGTGATCTTAATTAAGACATATATCTATCCAATAATAAAGGAGACGACTGAAGTTTCTTTCCCGAAAAAAAAAGAAGAAGCATTCGTTGACTAAGATCCAACCAAAGACACAGTTGAGGATTTGTCTCAATCTTTTAAAGTAAATTCTACTCTATTAATCCGCTAACAGCTGGTTCACTACTCCAGTTCCGGGACTACATCCTACCATAAGAAAATTAAAGGACATCATACTCCTATATCTTCTCTACTACGGGTATTCCTCTCATGTGTCCCTTGCCCACCCTAGCATGTCACGGGTTGTGTGTGATATTGGTTCATGTTGTCAGAGCTTTTACTTTGTCTAACTGTATATAAAGATCAACTTAGTCTTTTCCCTTTTAGCCTTGTTATAGAGCAGCTGTAATGTTATAACTATATTTTTATAAAAAAGCACCTTATGAATCTAAACCTGCTTTCTGTTTATGCGAATACCTACCTATTCGAAGAAGATTACAAGTACATTATTTAAGTAAGTACACACTATATTCCATCTGATTGATGATTAGGTGCTTATTCTGTTAATTATGTGTCCGTGTCAGAGGGGGGCTCTCTACTTCCTATAAGATCGAAAACAATGCTTCCTAGTAGTAGTGTGGTATCATTGGACCATAACTATAAGAGAAGCTACAGCGAAAGAAGTTCTCCAGACGAAGAGTAAGTAGACATGACATCATATGTAGTAATGCTCCTTGGCAATCCAGTTACTAGAGCTCCTTTAATTCGATCAATAACCAGAAAGTTGCACAAAGACTAAGATAAAGTAAGTAGACGCGAGTCCTTAGAAGATAGGGTAAGAGTCAGAGTCTTTTTTCCATGTGAATGTTGTGCACGAGTAACCGCTATTTGAAATCAGGGTTTTCATTAACTTCTTACTCGTTACGGAGCTACATTCGCGCCTTATTATAATACCAAAAGTGCTTAATTAATATCGTATAGTAATGTAGTTTGTTCTTCTCTTATGCAATAACTTGCTTTTCTCTATGGATCCCTTATTGCAAAACATATACCCTGGATTAGCCACAGTTGTGTTGATTGCCTCGATCTTTAGACTTTCTAATACTAACTAAAAGATAAGGACGTAAGGCAAAAGGAACGTTTGGTGCAGTTGAATACCTATAAGAGTAAGTAATAGAATACGAGCAAACAACGAGCTTTCCAGATCGATCAATAGGAAGAAGTGCGAGTTAGACAAAGAAAGAAATTCTGTTGGAGTGAGTAGTCTGCTACGCCCCATAAGTAGCTTTCTGTATTGCAGTCGAACAAGGTAAGAGTAGGATCTTAGTGGAATAAATCTAAGATTCGTGGAAAGAGCCCCTTATTCTCCATCTTAGGCAGCAAAGGAAGTTCTTTGTTGTGTCGTGGGAAGCTGCTTATCAAGGTATAGCTCAGAATGACCCTTCTTAGACGGAGAAAGAGGCCCTTTTAGTAGACTTGCCCGGGAAACTCCCTTAGGCATTAAAGTTATCTCCGACTCTATATTTTAGTGTTTGGGTGCGTGTAATTCCTTCTTTTCTTAAAGTACATTTTTTGTACAATTTCTTATCAGATTAATTCTGCTATAGTAATAAATCAAGCTATGTCTTAGCCGATCCTACTTATATGGTTATTTCGAATAGGGCTTCGGGGGGGAGCTTGAAACATATTCCCCTATCTACTAATCTAGGAGTAGAGCATCTTTAATCTCTCTGTTGGAGCGATTGGAGCATTACATTCTGATGCAAATTAACAACGAGGCCCATGACTCCTTACTCACCGGTGTTCTAGCAAATTGAGGTATATCTTCTTCCTACTATAATTGAGAAAAAAAGTCTTCCTACTACTAATGATCAACTTAAGGTAGAACTTCCGTAATTGATTGAAAGGATTCTAAATGGGAGCTCCCGGATCAGGCGCTATCGGGATATACTATAAAGTATTTGAAGGCGAAAGAAATAAAATTTAAGAAGAATTTATATCGTATATAATATAAGGATCCTTTATCTAGCTAAATTTTATTTCTTAAAATATATAGTGAGGTCTCTTATTCTCTAAATGATAGAATACCGGAGCCATGCTGTTAATGCACTATAGTAGTACAGGAGTACGTCTCATGATGACAGAAATTAAGTTTCTCGACTGGAGGAATAAGCTGCTTATAGGTCGCAACTCCCTACTCGCTAAGGGACAACTATAGCAGCTGTACATATAATAAGTAAGATGGGACAATCACCTAACCTAGATGCCGTTATAAGAATATAGGACGGAAGTACATATTGATTCCAAGGAAAATAAAAAAAGGAACTTAACTAAATAACGCTTCCTCTTTCGGGAATTTGTGTCCAAAGGGCTTTCCCTTCAAAGGCAGTAAGAAAAGCTTCTTATCAATAGGAAAGGGGTCATATTATTATATCTGTTGTATCCCTACTGTTGTACCTGATAAACTAAGTATCTCCGCTTATGATTTATCTTCCGTTTTGGATGAACCGGGTTATGCTCTCTAAGTATAAGGGTGAAATGACTGCACCCAGTGCTCTTAGCTTTTCGTAGTTAGTTACGGATTAGCTGTAAGTTTTTTATGAGAGGGGGCTTTTACTGTTTATGTCCATAAGTCCTAATTTTATATATATAGGCAAACAAGGCATTTTAGTCATAGACCGAAACACTCGTTGGGAACATTCACACGAGAGAATAATGCATGAAGCCTCTAAGAAAGCGGGAAATGCTCTAGTTCTTCGGTTGAAGTTTCTACTAAGCCCGATCCGCGTGAAAAAAAGGAGTTCCCCTACGATTGATCTAATGCTACCCCTTTTTATCTTAAGGACAACTTAAAGCTTCTCTCCTAACACTTCTTTTAACACAAGGGAGTAATAATTGTTATCTGACGTCTGTTGTAGTTGTTCCCGTGAACTAATGAGCTAACCAACGCTAAGCTGCTTAAGTAGTGGACTTTATTGTTTATGATTTATTATATTTTGGGGTAAAAAGGTACCAACCCATAGGAAAAGACTCTACTTTATACTCCATTATAAGGAATCGCTTTATAGCCCCGATTTCATTATACTTTCTAGAGTTCGGGTTGCAGTGTATTCATCAAGAAATAGAAACAAAAGATCATCCGGCAGCAGTAGCTAGGTAAAAAAGACAAGCATAAGTGGATACATATGGTACGCTTGGTACAGTGCAAAACATCCGTAGATAGAGCTGAAACGCTCTCTACCCTAGCATTTATAGGAAAAAAGAGAGCATAAACATATGTAAAGTCACGCGCCTAAAAAGCATAAGTAGACGTTTACGTTGGTGAGAAGGCTTCCTTAACTTTCTTTGAAGGTAATTCCACCGTGCTACCGGCCAAGCTCCCTAAATGGGCCCTTTTCTTATAAGTAGTTCCTCTAGATAAAGGAAAGTCCCGAGATGGAACAAAAGTCATAAAAGGAGAAACAGCTTAAGTTTTTTTTCGAAAGATGCGGCATGACTGTTATATGTTTAGAACCTTTCGAGGGCAGCCCCGCCAGGTCGTTAGGGGAAGAAGTCCTCTTCTGTGGCAAGTCATTTACTAAAGATAGCACTTACCCGTAGATAGCATATAAACTATAGAATCTTGCAGAATTGTTGTAGAAACTTCTTTTGGAACGGAAATAGCCAGTGTGGCGCGGTAGTCTGTATATGCTGTTGTAGAAGAACTAGCTTTCTTTCTCCGACAGAAAAAAATTTAGGAGGATTTTATTCTAGTAGAATAGAGTAAGTACACAAGTTCTAGTTAGGCCTTATATGGAAGTTACGAACTGACGTATGATGTAATTGTTGTAAGGAACTACTCCTTGAGACTAAGTGTTTACAGGGTATCATCCCTTGATACCGCACCAGTAACATTCTCCGGAAAAACTGCGGGTAGAGTTGGAAGCTGGTAGTTAAAAAGCATTTGAAGATTGCAGCAATCTGACCCTGTATTTATGGTTGCTCTTAATTCTTCTGAAATAATAATAATAAAGTGTGGAAATAAGTTATCGTCCCCGTATGCTCTTGGAAGTAAATCCTAGATATAATAATAGAAACGAAGAAGCTTTTTCGCGAAACTTTAAGGTCTGTATAAGATAACTTACCCTTCCACAAATTCTAATGCTTTAGCTCGCCCATGGCTGTATTTCAAGTATAAGTGTAAATAGCGGAAGACGCCTTTGGACAGGCACCCTTCTTAGAAAAAGAATCCTATTACAGTTATAATTAGTAGAAAGCATAATAGGCATACGTGTGAGAACGAGTAGCCGTCCTATCTAATAGGATATTATAGTTAAAGAGTAAATGTACTGTACCAGTTGCCAAAGGATGTCCTGTTGAGCGAGAAAGCCTTACCTTTCCTTCCTGAGATTGTATCGGTTTGGTATGTGGAGGGAGAAGCCTCTAGTGTTGTGTTATAGAATAAGCCAGCAATTGCATATCCTTATACTACGGATGCGTCCGAGCAATTATACGCGATTATAATGTTTCACTCGTTAAGTAAAGAGCACTTCTCTTTATGGCCGCCTTGGTCCCTTGGTTTACTCTTCGACCCATCTTATAGTTCGTTTCTACTTAATTGTATGTTGTCATTCTCCCAGTAGTTTGCTTCTTAGCGATCTTTTGTCCAATAAAAGAATTAATTGATGAAAACTCATAAAAGAATAGATTCTCTCCTTTGACAGAGCCTAAATGGCCTAATAAAGAAAGCTACTGTTCAAATTAGAACAAGACATCAAGCTTTACATTAGTTGACTTACACCGTATTTTTATTGAGGAGATTTCTCATGGTTCTAATCTTCCTAGATTTTTTTCTTAGATCTGAGGACTTCTGCCTTATTAAGATGAAAAAAGAATCCTCCTTTATACTTAGAATGCAATCTCTTTAATACCTACTCTGAGCTTGGAAGACTATAATACAAGAAGAAATCTATCGCGCCAGGCCTTGACCAGAGAAAGAAGAATAGCAAGAGAATACTGGAATGGAGCAGAGGGTGAACAGTAAGCAAAGGACCCTTTTCAATAGGCTTCTGAAATAACAACCGGCATAACCTTCTTTTTTCACAAACATTTTATTTTTACGGTTTAAACAAAGTAGATCGGTGGCATAGTAATCTGCACGCGTAACTTGTGATTGATTTTCAAAAGGCTTGGCAAAAGCACTTTTCGATCGCATCATATCTATATAATTAGAAGAATAGCTTACTCTCCCAACTATAGTAGCCTAGCGCTAGCATCTTATTCTAGCAACCTAATGAACAGCCGGTTCTTTTTTTTTTTTCTCTAACATCTATATCTTTTGGGCTCGTTACATATATTTAACTCATTCACTCCAGGACTACGTCCGTTCTCCAAGTATTCTACTCGCTCTGCAAAACAAGCTTGGTAAAGTAGCATCGTTCTTATTTATGTTATATAAAAGAGTACTTGTTTTCTTTTAATAAGCAGCTATACGAAAGACAGTCCTCTTTTAGTAAGAGAAAGAAGGCATAGCTAAGTTACAAGATAGGTAAGCTGTGAGATGAAATGGGGCAAATATATTGTTTTTCAGTCAATAGCATTGTATTAAGAGAAGCGCTACTTACAGTTCGATTATTAGAATTTCTAGTTACTAATATCTTATATAATGGATGTCTCGAGCTCATCAGAATATCTACCTTATAAGCGCTCTCTCGCCGAATGTCTTCTCTAAAGTAGTAGTAAAATTTGCCTGCCTAAAGTATTAAAAGAGTCTATCTCACATATGCGTTAAAGTAATCCAATAAGGCCACTTTTCTCACTGAAGAATAAGTAAAGGCTGGAAGGATAAAAAACTTATTAAAAAGGGTACTTGTTCTCTCACGATATTATTAATTTTTGACTTTTGAAAGAGCTGGGCTAGCTAGCTAGCTCTACAAGAACAAGACTTGCATTCTATAAAAACTATAAAAAAACTATAAAAGAGAGAGTTTATACAATCTAAAAGGCAAGCACCCCCATAAGTGGCTGGCGGAGCCTTATCTGACACATAGATGGTATTCGCTATGAACAGAGATCGAACCCCTTATATTATATAATAAGATGAAAATGGATCCTTTTTTAGGACACTTAACATATGTTATCGTGCTAACCCTTAGAAGCTAGTTAGAGAAGTCACTTTAGATGGGAGCTTCCAGTTTACTTGAGTTATAGAACAAGTCAGGCTTTGTATCTTATGGAATATGCCCAGTACCTAGACTTGATTCCACCGTTCCGTTTGTTAAGAAAAGAGCACTTCTATTTCCATGGTATCTACCTTCAAAGGAAATTGCAGATAGCTTTTCAACTTATGTCGAAGTTTTTGTTGTTTATGCTATGTATGCCTTTTAGGCTGTACCTGTTGTCGATCAGTAGTGCTCTTCTAAGATATAGGGGACGCGTGGAGTTCCGAAGTGAAGGAGCGAGCGTAAGACATGCAGCGAGTAAGATGTTAGAGTAGTCTTTCACCTCTAGGCGTTCTTGGAAAGCATATAAGGAGCCTCTTCGAATGTATCCATGCGAGACAGATAGACTCCAAGAGAGGTGCTCCTTAGGAAGAAGATACTACATAAGCAGCGTCTGCGGCTCTATGATAGATTCTTCTTTTACTTTAACAAAAAGCTTACCGCACCACACACACTAAGAATTGACACACCAGGTCTTTTCTCTAACTGCCCCACTAGAGTCTTTATAAGGAGAGTGTGGACACATAAGGTGGTATCGGGGATAAAGTTAGTGTCGTTCATCTAATGCTCTACTAAGTAAGATTAAGAGGCCCAACTGCTTCATAGCCAGATTTTAGTTCCAGCTTCCCATATATGAGTTTTACAGCAAAATCCCCAGGAAATTTTCACAGTAGGATGATCTCTTGTAATAAACGTAAGGTAGATCAGATAGGTTCGTATCAACTTTATCCGGGGAAAAAAATAAGGGAAGAAGGGCTAAAGGTCCAACTTTAAAAAAGAGCTTCAGTTATAGTTACCAATACAGGAGCATTGGCTCTTTAGGATCTATAAGAAGCTTCCTTTACTACTAGAATGCCTTAGAAATACAAGAAGGAATTGCTCGTTTGCTTGCTGATTAAAGGAACAACCTTTGGAACAGCGAGTAAAGTTTTCCGACGACATGACTTAGAGCATGTAAGACTGGGGATCCGGTGTTACATTCCATCAATAGCTTCTAGTGGAGTATTGCATTCTTCTCTGTAAAACAGAGGGCAGGTTGGCTCAACTATTAATACACAAACAACATCGACTATGTCTTCGACTTAGTCTTCTGCATCTTCAGAAACAGTCTCAAAGACAGCTCTAAAGCTTGCGGCAGATGCGGTGAATAGATCTACTGTGAATAGCTTCTACAGTCACAGAGGAGAGGGTACCTCTTCTAATACAGAAGGAGCGCCAGTGAACACTATAAAGGGCTCACCTTCCAGCTTTGATGTCTACCTTTCTTACTTAAGTAAACATAAGCAGCCTTTTATTCCTCAAACATATAAAGAGAGAGAAGAATTCAAGAATGCTACACTATTAGGAAGTTTCATTCATTCTCATAAATAAGAATTTTCCTCGTCCGTTACAGGGCGGCATTATCACATACAAAAAGAGAAATTATATGGACTCATGAGAAACTGCAGATAAAGCGGGTGAAGTGTAAACATACAGTATAGATGATACATAAATACAGGAAGCAGATGCCCTTTCCACAAAAGGGAGAGAGTCTTACCCACTAATGAAAGATAAAGCTCTATTTACGTCGTCGGATGATACGCGGAAAAGGTTATATCCCCAGCTCAAGAAAGGGATAGCTCCATCTCTACTCAAGAACGAAAATGTTTACATCGGAAAAATCAGATACAAGTATTCCACTCGCTTCTTCCAGTTCTCGTCTTCTCTTAGCAATAGACCTCATTACAAAAAAAAGCATGTCTTCAATCAGCTGCTAATTTCTACCTCTTCTTCTTAGCTACACCGGGCTAAATCAGCTAAAAAGGGGCTACTTTAAGTGGATTGGATACGTATGAGTCTCGTTTGCTTCTATAGGACTGGACAGGTAGTGATGCGTTAGTCAGGAAGTTTCATCCCTCGGTAACGAAAAGAGAGCTGGCGCTCCGTCTTAGAGAGTAAGGCGAGATTCCAATACCTTTAAAAAGTTTTTTTAAAATCCCAACCGCCCAGATCAGGAATAGATGAAATGGAAGTTCCTGACGAGACGTATAATAAGATATAAGAAATCGAAGAAATAAAGCTCCGCCAGTATTAGAGCGGTCCACTCCCACAAAGAGAGTGCTCCAAAGATCCTAGGATAAGATGAAGCTCCCGCCGACGTGTTTTACTTTATAAGAAAACAATCATATCTTTTAAGCCGGGGAAAGAGCCTACGATAGGCTTCTTATAAAACCCCGTAAGTGAGAGTGAGTCAGTGGGTCTCTCCCAAAATTCTTCAATATTCTATTTTATTTTGACAAACTGTACTGGATTCTCGCCCGAAAGTACTTTGTTTGGGTTCATCCGATCCTCCATGTAGTAGTCTGGGCAGAGAGTCTAACGTGAAAGGCTTCTTTTCTTGCTTATCTTCCTAGGATTTTCTTGTCTATCCGTAATCGGCTTGCTTCTTTTGGTCTTTAGGCTCTCTTCGCGAATTGGATTCCTCTATGATACATAAGAAGAGCACGAACTTCCTATTTAATTTTATAGAACGGGGAAATCGCTATTAACGGAAGACAAGGTATCAGGCCCCTTTTTAGGTCTTTTTAGTATGAAGGCATAAACCGAGTGGGGCTGTAGTCTCACCTGACTAAATGACTCATAGAAAATAAAAGGTATACACGTAAATATCAGGAGAAGAGGGTCTCAAGGCAACTAAAGTAGGAAAAGCAAAGAGAACTGGTAAGCTATGT